>CABFWB010003787.1:0-37576 GCA_902151455.1 Timema bartmani | reverse complement strand
CCACGTGTTTTCGAAAGAGTACGCCAGTCATTGATACGTCGCCTCAATTATTGCAATAACGTTAGGGGCCACCATTTTGAACACTTGCTATGAATCTGCTTTTGAAGCTAGGAACTAAAACATGCAATAACTACAATTTGTATTTCTTAATGTAGCTTTCAATATTCCAGTGAGTGTAATGAATAAAATCCCACCCAAGTGTGAACTGTGTAAGCATAACTCACTAATGTAATAAATAGCAACACACCGGAGCTTATGAAGAAGGAAAAGTATCAGAGTTTCTCCATCATAGCACAAAAACCAGCCTTTTTTTACCAAATGTACGTGATACATAGTCACACGGTAAAAATGGTTAAACTGCATTGTGAAATAAAACTGCGATTCTGGCTGCCTACCTGGCAGGCATTTGCACTTGGCTCTGATCTCAAACTTGTGTGATTATCTCAGAAACGGGGAAAGCTAGACAGTTTCTCCAAGACACCTTTTTTGTTAATTTTGATTCCCTGTTTTGTAATCTTGAGTAAAAATTGGTAACTTACTCTGACTTATTTTATTTTAGAAAAAATGTGTTACAACCCCCCCTTTTTTACATGATGGGGGTGGGTAACGGTAACAGCACATTTAGTTTATTAATGATCAAGGTTTCAATAAGTAGTATACAAATATTCGTTGTAATACCCTAAGCAGTTTTCATAATATTTCACACAAAAGTCGTTTTTAGCTCTGTCTTTAGGGGTGTATACCGCCCTTAATATTGAAGATGGACCTTAGGTTGCTTATGAGAATTATTCTAATTTCACCCAAGGAGTATCCTGCCAAAGTTTGATGCAATGTTTTAGAAACACGTTGTATGTATATGTATATATGTATATATATGTATATATGTATATATATGTATATATATATATATATACTTTGATTTGACTTTGATAATTCATTTTTAAATTAGATTTGGGTGAGGCCATTGACATTTTAATTATTTTATATACTCCTCTTTTAGTAACTTTCGAAGAATTTTTCCAGATGGATTCTTTGGTAAATATATATATATATATGTGTGTGTTATATTATACATATAACGACAAAAGGTCTAGCTCTACACAAGTCGAATAGGAGGGGGGAAATGGAATTGAAATTCTCTACAGGGATGACAAGACACAAAGAGGATTTGAAACAAAATAGACCGTATGGGAGTTCTCCCTTAAATGCAGAGCATACGGATGCTTATTATCTTACATTATTTTAAACTATTCCTCCATACCAATACTTTTATAATAATGGAAATTTATAAAAATAAAGAAAAAGGAAAAATAAACTAATAAGAATAAATTTAATGAAGAAAGCCCACCTAAGGAAAGAGGAAAAATGTGGAAAGAATTCAATGCATAAAGGTGACATCTTCCTTTCTTCTGTCTTCTATAGTAGAAGTAGTCATACATGCATTTAAACACAAATAGAGTCATATTTCGGCATTGTTGTCTTTATCAAACACAACATTCCCTCTTCTCTCTTTATGAAAATAAAAATTAAAATAAAATTGTATTTTAGGTCAAGGCCCACAAACCGCCGTTCTGGATTTCCTTGTCATTTTTCTAAGATAACTGTTTCAGTGATTTTGGTGGTGTGAATGGAGAATCTTTTGTTTGTCTCCCCTTCCCCTCCAACCTCCAAATTATTTTGTCCTCACTGGTGAAACAAATAAATAATAATAGTAATGATTATTTTTATTTTCTCATTTTCTTTTATTAAAGTTTCACAGACATATCAAAGTCTAACACTTACAAATACATAAGAATGCCAATATAAATACAAAAAATACTATCTACACTGGATACAAAATGTTATATTTTAGAACAGTCTTGGAGATAAAACATACAAACTTTTTAAAAACAAAGAAAATAAATTGATAATATAGGATTTTTGTAAACAATTTAAGTTGTATTAACTTTCAGTGCAAAATATAGGGAGAATGATAATGATGATAATGATAGTAATAGTAATAATAAGTGTAATAATAAAAAATAATTTAAATAATAAGATATATGTATAATAATATGAATATATGATTGTAGTAGTAATAATAATGATAATACTATTTTTTGGTTGAAAAGATTTACTTTCCTTGCACTTTTCTTACTAAAAAAATATATTTCTTCAAGGTGAAACATGTTGACTATTCAAAATACGAGTTTTATTTTCATACTAGTTTATTCAGGACACTAAACTATAAGGTTGAGTACTCATATGTGCGTAAGAAGCAATTCTTTTGGGCATTTTCAAAAATATTTAGGTCAAACATAGATTGTTAATATCATAGAATAGGTAATGCAATGTATGTGTAACCATTCCTAAGGCACCTTTGTGGTATTTGAAAACCAACATTCCTTAAATAGTGAATAAGTTTATCACTGCTTTAATATATCATATTGTTTTTCTCATCACTGTGGGTCAAATTATTATTATTATTTTTTATCTCTTTTTAAAAACTAGCCCATAATGATTTAATTCTAAATATTTTACTATAGACTATAGGACATAATTTCTTGGAAATAGGGCAAATGACTACTATTGTAGTGATCCTCATCTGGAGGATAATGATAGGCTTACATCAATCATAACATAAGCTTTTTCTCCCAAATGAATTAATTTTGTGTATATATATATTTGCAGAACTTTTGTTTTATATATATATATATATATATATAAAACAAAAGTTCTGCATTTTATAACTTACTTGACTTTGATAATTCATTTTTAAATGAGATTTGGGTGTAGGCCATTGACATTTTAATTATTTTATATACTCCTCTTTTAGTAACTTTCGAAGAATTTTTCCAGATGGATTCTTTGGTATTGATTCGAGGAATGTAACACCACCTGATAGTTGTTTGAAATCTGATACTTTTCCTGCAACATAATTTTTGAGCTCATCCTCAGAAACTTCAGTGGTACAGACAACAAATGCTCGTGGTACTTCTCCTGCCCTTTTGTCAGGAACACCAATAACTGCTGCTTCAGCAACACTGGGGTGACTTCGCAAAATCTCCTCCAATTCTGCTGGCGCCACCTGAAGAAAAAATTTAAATATTAAAATTAAACTTGTACAGTTACTATATTAATTATATTGAGTCCCATTTTATATTGCAATGTTTTTAAAGGGGTGTCCACAAACATGTGAACTGTTATTTATTTCTCACAGAGAAAGCATTGTAATTTTAAAAATGTTCGACCTTGAGATTATTATGGAACTTGACATTATATGTACCTCCCTCACCCCAACTAAAAAGAATGAGTCTTACAATTCTGTTTGTCTGTACACTGGGGCTACAGCTAAAATAATTGTTGGTTGTATTTAGTTCAAACTCGATATATAAATTGCATATAGCATATGCCACAGTGAAACAGTGTTTTTTAGACTAATTAAGCTAATAAGTTATGGATGAGAAAGGTGGAATTTAGAGGAAGAGTACCCAAAGTTGTGCAGAGAGAGAGAGAGAGAGAGAGTGGAAAACAATTTTGGAAAAATCACCCTCAGTACACTCGACCAGGATTTGAACCCTGATCTATTTGTCATCGACAGTCTAGTATAACACAAGAGTGACGCCTTGGACCACGCAGTCACTGAAGCAGGTAACCATGATTTTAATTCTAGCTCTAAAATGAAAGTATCTTTAATGAGTTTTTTTAAATGCCTCTAATGATCTTGTCCAAAGGGACCATTTGGGGTGTATTTTTGTTTATAATTATTTAAGTGCACTTATTATTCAGGGAAATTCATATAGGATGGATTATTAAAGAATAATCTTTGAAAAGTAAAATTTTTTGAAAATGGTTAGATTATAATTTGTTTCAAAATAAGCATCTGTGGAATGTTTTACATTATAATTAAGAATGTATAGGCCTATTTGTTTTTCTAAAAAAAAATCTTATGGTACTACTGAACCCTTTTTTTTAAATTGCTCTAGAAATTTTGTTCAAAATGCATATATGTAAAACAGTTTTATATGAGTAACAATATTTTATGTTTGGTTTTCAAAAAAAAACCTTTTTTCTATATTTGAAAATTTAGTTCCAAACTATAATTAATTTAATGAGAAAGCATGTACAATTTTTTATAGCCATTTATTTTATATTTGGGTAGGCCTAGGTATTAATCAATCAAATGAAGCACACATGTAATATTTCCGAGATAGAATATTAATGAATGAAAAATGTAGACTTAAATCCTTACATAAAATATGAGTATATAAAAATGTTTGAAAACTATATTTAAAAAAGAGTCTAGTTACAATATTCAATTAATATTCTCACTAACAACAGGATTCAACAGTCCTTGATCACTGTTTACATTTTACCAATTATATCACTTTCACACATAGCTCCATCTATAATCCAAGTTATCAAATATACTATTAACTGAGCCGCATCAACCACACGGCATTGGACGCTCTTATTTGACCCCATGTATATCTGCCCATCTATGCTATTGAGATTTAATTGTACCAATAGGTCAGGCATGAGTAATAGAACCGAGTTTCTAGCAATCAAAACTTATTCTTGTCCTTAAATGATAAAATGGGAGGAACTGATATACCAAAGAAGCCATGCCTAAAATATATTAATTTGCTCCATTTCCAGTTCTGAGAATTTTAAGATACCTAACTTTGAAATATAGGATAAATAGGGGGTATTGAAAATATGTAATCATTTGCCTGTAGAGAGGATGAAAAGAACCAGTCATTCCACTGAGTCCCAGTCTCCTTTGTCAGTTTGAGCTTAAGTATTTGGGCCACCAATCAAACCGGTAACAGAGCAAAACTTAAGTTTGGTTTATTGAGAAATAGCCTTGCCAGATTTGGCATATGTATCAAGAATACTTATCATTAGTACAAACAATTGCAATATTTCATTACAATCCGATTATGTGGAAATTAAATTAATTTCTGCAACTTCTTCCCAATACCTGATATCCTTTAACTTTAATGAGTTCTTTGAGCCGATCCTTGATATAGAATAGATTGTCATCATCATAACAGGCGAGATCTCCAGTTCTTAGCCAATTGTCTTTGTCTATTACATCATTAGTAGCTTCAATGTTATCTAGATATCCTTTCATTACCTGTAATCAAGAATAATATTTAAATATCGGTATATGTTACAGATACATTTTTCATTAACAGGACAATAAATACACTTAACTACTGTAAGAATGGTGATATTAGACCAAACATATAAACTGTAAGGAAATAAAACAGATCAGATAAAACATCATTTTGAATAGAAATGAAGCCAAAAGATTAACATATCATTTTTATTGGAAATTTTATCACTAAACGGATAAAGCTATGATGTTGAATGTGAGCAGAGTCAACAGAGGCTCGGCATGCAAAGAAATTGTTATAATTTTTTATATTAACTTCTACCTTTTGCCGCCAGAGCGGAAGTAGAAAAGTGAATTAGTCAATGAAGACCAGGACTAGTGAGGTGTGATTAGGCTCCAGCACCGGTCGGTGCAAATTGGAGTATCAGATTTTGATGAATAAAGGACCTTATAGCTTGATGAAAAAATGAATATATTTTAAGACTTTTCATTTAATTAGACAGCTCAAATGTGACTAAGTATTATGAGTATGCGGCAGGGAGATACAGGTTCAAATCTCGGTTTGGTGTAGGCCTAGTGAAGGTGGTTTTCCCTAAATAAGTTTACACTCTCCCTCCATGCAAATTTGAGTACACTTCCTCAAAATTAAACCTTCCTTATCACTAACACATTAGAATAATTAATACATATTTGTATAACCCAAACATGTAGTTAGACACAATGCTAAAAATTAAAAAATAATATGACAGTGACCCCCTTTGGTGGCCGCATGGCCTAACACACTTCTCTCGTGTTACTAAACTAGACTGCCGATGATGAAGATATCGAGGTTTAAATCTCGGTCTGGCATACTGAGGGTGGTTTTTCCAACATGGTTTTCCACTCTCCCTCCATGCAAATGTGTGTACATCCTGTAAATATAACCTTCCGAATCCTTAAAACCATTAGTGCAATTATTAAGCATATAATCTGAATGGGTAGTGAGACGTGGTGCATATATATAATGTAGCTACCTGTGGTCCTCGTATCCATAACTCCCCTACACCACCCGCCGGAAGTGTAAGGTCAGTAACTAAATCAACCACTTTAGCTTCTGTATTAGGAACTAGATGGCCTATAGATGAAATATTGTTCAATTCTTTTGGCATCAGTATAACACAAGGTGATGTCTCTGTGAGACCATAACCTAAAACAAAAATTATATAATATTTAATTATGTCTCAAAATCATTTTCTTGCATTGTTTATATACATTGTCTTACCTTTTATTTATTATCTAGCTTCTATTACATCCAGATTATGCTGTGGTAGGGATTAAACTAAGAACCAATTTTTTGTAATTTTATAGGCCTACATTACTTCAATTTAATGTCTGTCAGAAAATAAGTCAGAATTTAACTGATTTTATTAATCAGCAGAAATATATTTGTGCCTGTGTGTTCGACTTTCATGGTCAGCTCTGACCCATGAGGTCAAGATACATTTTTAATCCTGATGGATAAAAATTGCATTTTATTTTTCTAGATTAATATTTTTAAAGGCATTTTAAACTCGTTTATTTAATAAAATGTTTAAAAATTTCCTTAGTAGCCACATTTTGTCTAAGATACGGGAAGCGTGATAAGGCCTGTTCCAAATAGTGAGGACCTACCGGTAACAGTTTCACCAAAAGCATGGGATGAATAAACCAGTGATGATATTGCAAATTATTGTGTTTCAAACACTAATGAATCATCCACTTTTAAGGATTTGGACTACCAACCGGGAACTGATGACACGACACGCTACATTTAACTAAGCAAGAAGATTGGAATGACTTAGTTCCTGACCTTAAGGTAACCCAAGAGCAAGCTGAAATTCTTGTTTCCCAGTTAAAGAAAAAGAAATGGAAATTACTTGACGCAGGAACTAAAATAACATTGTATTAACATTGTGATGAAGTGTGTTCCAAGTATTTAACTATGGAGGGCAGTATAGGGAAGATATTAATGGTCTTATGAAAGAATAATAATGGAAAATACATATTTATTGATGCATCAAAATTCCCCTAATTCATGCAGGTGGCTTGAAAGAAATATTTGAAAGTATGTCAAAGATTCTGAGTGGAGTAAATTACAAATACTACTCTTGGCATCTTAAGGTTTTTGGAATGCTTAGAAGTCTTCAGGAATGTTTCACAAAATATCGTTTTTTTCTATGTTTGTGGGACAGTCAGGAAACTGAAAAACATTGTATTGTGCTACAATGGGAAAAGATAAATGAATATTTACCCAGAAGAAGTAATGTAAATATGTTCGACTGGTTGAACCAGAAATTGTTCTTCTTCCAACTTTACACATAAAGCTTGGTTTGAATAAGAATTTAGTTAAAGCCTTAGATAAAATAGTAAGTGGATTCACCTATCTCAATGATGTTTTTCTCAATATAACCAATGCTAACCTGACAAAAGTAATTTTCATTGGGAACCAAATAAGGAATTTTCTGAACATTGATGTATTTGAGACAAAGCTAGAGGTTACTGAAATGATAGTTTGGCTTTCGTTTAAAGCAATTTTGCTTGGATTTCTTGGAAACAGGAGAGAATAAATTTATGAATCTATAGTGTAAGCATTACTACAATGTTATAAAGATATGGGATACCAAATGTATTGGAAAATTCATTTTCTACACTCACATTTGGATTTTTAAATGATAATTTATGAGCGGTGAGTGATGACTGATGAGAAAGGGGAATGCTTTAATTAAGGCATATCCACGATGAAAAAGCGTTGTCAAGGTCGATGGGATACATTGATTTCTTAAGAGTGAATGCAAAATGGATTATGAAAAAAAAAAAAAATGAATGGCAATCGTTTAAGTACTTAATGTGCATACTACCTTGTATTACCATATAAAATTGTTGTATTTTAACATTAAAAAGTTAACGATAAAGATTGCATGCTATATGTATAATTGTATGGTACTAAATATTGGTAGTGCATTAAAGCAAAATGTTTAGTGTATCTTTGATATATATGTAACACATAAATTATAGTGGCATTTTGAAATTCATCACATTAATTTCCATTAGATTCAGCCACTTATGTTTAGGAGGCATGATAAAAGAAGAAAAAAAAAGGTTGGCTAGGGATAATCTGAGAAAAGTTAACCAATAGCTTATTTTTGAAAATTGGAATTAAAAAAACATTTGTTTGAAGTTCATTGAATAATGTGGTGACGTGTTTGTTTTCCTAAGAAAAAACTGAAGGGTAGTTTACTGAAACCATATTTTTTTAAAAAAATTTTCAAGCTAGATATACGAGAAGGTTTGTGCGATTTTGTCATTCAACTTAAATTTGACCCTGAATTATAAAACTAGAGTTTATACATAAATAAAAGCACCATATTGACAGCGAGGATGTAACATTTTTTTTACAGAAGAGACCATTTGATGTTTCCCAGGAGGTGAAGGAAATAATAATAATAATAATAATAATAATAGTAATAATAATAATAATAATACTAATAATAAAGGCCATATAATATAATGGTGAAAGAATGAGTTTCTTCTCTACTAGCACTTTGTGAATTTTAATAAAACAAAACTGTCAACAGTAAATTATGAAAAAATAAAATACTAAATCGCTGCAAATATATGAAGTTTAAATCCGCTTAAACATTATATAAAATTCCTCTGATAGACAAGGAAACTTGCAATTTTTTTGGAATAATATTTGAGCATAAGATGCTTAAACCAATTATAAACATGCTTACATTAGGAATATAACACTTATGTTTATTAGTCCAAAGAAAGTAATAATTTTGTTTTTCTGATAAGAGTGAATATGTGATGCTAGTTGTATCTATCTAGAAATAAATTATATTGTTTCAATGTAATAAATTAAGATTATTAATTTTTGATAACTTAACAAAATGATTTACAATATCAGAATATGCTGCTCTATACTGATGAAATCGTGAACAAATTTAAGTGTTATTACTTCCTCTCTAGTACTGTGATATACTCTCATCCTCACACATTTTTTATAACCTCTCACATACTATAATAACCTTTATAGGAAAACTATAACTGCCCATATGGTAGTGTAGGACCTCCAAGATCCTGAAAGACAGTCAGATGTACTATTCGGGCAGCCAAACATGCCGAAATTAATCACACCAGGATCGATGTATTATTTCTAGTATTATATATGAACAGTGTGAGGGTAAAGGGTAGGGCCACACTACACACATTTTACGGGACAACCTTTATGTCAAAAACCCCCATAGAGACACCAGCAAATGCTGTGAAAAAATAATTAAATATGACAGATAGCTCTTTTAACTATAATCTAACGTGCATTATAAAGGTCTCATGATTGTCTAATAGATGGAAGCAATAATACATTTTGTGCTAAAATTGGACTTGGTCCTTGTTCCCCCTTATGCCCTTCATATGCTATTATGATTAAATTAATGATTGTAGTTTTAAATTCCAATTTGAATCTTTTTAGAAATACAAGTGATATAAGCTATAAGATATAACAATATATATAAATTAATACTACAATATGAAAGTTTTACATAATTTAGAGTGTAACTATTAAGAAAGACGCCTGACATTTCATGGACGTCGGAAGCATATTGTTGTTTTGATATTTGCATAAAGAAATGTAAGTGTAGCACGAATATTCCATGGATGTCCTATGGTATTAGACCACTGCTGTATGGGATAAATCTTAACAATACTTTTATAAAACATACAAACAAGCTGAAAATTGAAGGATATGTGGCTTTTATGTCTTGTCTTTGAAATTCACATTCAAAGTTAGGTACTTATAACACCCTTAAAAAATATATTGTTATCTTAGTAGTCTTTTATATGTATTTTTTTTCCTTTTGAAGCATATGTCAGTAAATCTATATTACTCTAAACTTCCTGTTTGTGCATAATTCCGTCCATTAAATACTCAAACATTTCATTCAGGCTCCTAATAAATTGTGTGTTTTCATATATGATTGATTTAAATTAACTATACTCTTTTTGACACAAAAAAAATCTTATTTAGAAAATATTTTAACATTGAAGCTAACCTTGGAAGACGTGAATGTGTGGAGATTTCCTATGTAGTTTTTCAATGTCCATTGCCCCAATAGGAGCAGCTGCATTTCCTAAATAGCGCACTGAATCAAGGTGATGAGATTTAACCATAGCACTTGAACCTAAGAAAAGTATGACGGGTGGAACTACAAACAGTGTAGGTACCTGCAAATCATATTAATTCTTAATCAAACTGCTTCACATACATTAAATGTAGCTCATAATCTATTTGAATTGAATAATATATTTTACTTGGTTTGTTCCTAATGTGTATTCTAAAATACATTTTCAAATTATTAAACTTGGTCTTTATGATAGAATAAAAAGTCAACCTTAAAATCACAGTAATTTCTATGTGATAGATATACTTTATAGACTTTTGCTTACATTAGTTCACTGGCTTGCCTGCAAGGAAATAGTGAAATCAATGTTAGGTGACGGCGCCAAAAAATAAATATCCTTAGTTCCATTGTCAAACAATAATATTTTCCGGTGGATTTATGACATGTCTTCAGATATCCAGAGCCATGTAGAGGAGATCGGGGATGGTTGTAACACTTTTTATATCACAATTTTAAAAATTTTTTATTGTAAGTTATAACTCAGTTTTATTAACTGTATTAGAAAAGTGAAAGTTTTGCGGATCTTAGGAAAAAAAATCGTTGCTCTAGGATAATTATAAGTTCATGAAATTTGAGGTCAAATTTTTTTTGCAATGTGTGGCAACTTGCCCCACTCCAGGGATGATTGTCTCAAGTATTGAGGTTGGTGCCCCGGCTCTTTTAAATCCATAAAATGGCATTTTACAAACATTCACTACAACTACAACCTTTTATAATTCAGCACTGACTACTATAATTCCTCTCATAACCTATAAAACGTGGAGATCTTGTTGAGGACTTTCTGGAGGGTTGGCCTGTCTTTCTGCAACAATAACTTCACTGATGTGGCATTCAGATGAAGCTGGGCCTGGGTTCCTTCAAAATTTGGGTATTCATGCTGAAGCATATCGGTGACAAAACTCGGCGCAAAATCGGATTCCGTAAAAATTTCCCGGTTGAATGAAACCCGCATAAATGTTATTTGGCATCATCACAAGTGGGTAGGCCTGGGATACCACCGTGGGAATATCATTCATTGTCATGGTCTTTCCCAGATTATTAAGAATCCAACTGTCACAAGCTGAATTCATAAATTTCTTCAGTGGTCCAAAAACAGACTGGTCTAACGGCTGCAATTTGCGACTACATTGAGGTGGGATGGAAAGCATCAAAATCCCATTTTATTTTGCATAATTTAGACCAGAAATACTCATGTGGGACCCGTTATTGTCTAACACCAACAACACTGGTTTCGAACATGTGCTTTTTGTGTGGTTGTGGAGATGAAATTCCAAGAAAAGGGTTTCTTGCATCCATCCTGAGGGATTTGCTGCACCCTGCGAACTAGCTGGGCCATTGACAACAAAATGTTTTCTGTAGTTAACCCGTGGAAATATAAAAAAAGTTGGGATATGATTGATTACCAATTGCGGACACAGCATACGCCATCGTTACAAGAGAACCTCTCTCAGCTGACACAATACTTCCAATTTTCCTAGATTTCCTCACCGAGCTACCACTTTGTCAGGAGCTTGGACTGTAGTTACAACAGTTTCATCCATATTCCATATTTCATGGGCCTAAAACTTATGTAGCGTCATGACTTATGTCAAATTGTTGAAAAATGTATCCACTTTCGTTTTATTAAAACTCTAAAGCTCTAGCCAAACTGGTTGCCTCAGGTTTTCTAATGAACAATGTTGGGTTTCGTTTCTAAAAACTAGAAAACCAATCAGCTCCAGCAATTTTTTTTCAGTCCATTATTGTGGCATTTTAATTTCATTAGCTACAGCAACTAGCTAAGAAAGATTTCTTACTTCTTTAAGAGATAGCCCAAATTTAGGTTCAACACGTAGCTTCATACATTGTGAGGCTCTGATGGTGAAGACTATTCCAACAAAACTTAAAAGCGTTTTAGAATCAGTCATTAAGATGGTCAATTTCGTTAAGTCAAGCGCTCTTATATTTTAAACCATTCAAATTATCTAAACGAGAGTATGCAAGGAAAACAAGAAAATGTGCTGACTTCAAGAGATAAACTCACCGGATTATTAAGAAAACTTAGAATATGGAAATTACAAGTTGAAAATTAAAATATTCATATGTTTCCTCTGACTTTCAAGGTAGATACACATGGGGACGTGACATACAAATTTATTTTTAATCACTTCCTAGTTCTTGAGGATATAATGGCACAATATTTTCTCTCCATCACTGTTGCCAGGAATGACTTGGTGCGCAATCCTTATGCTGTAACCCCAGAATCCACCACTGACCCCCTTCTGGAGAAAGAAGAGCAAATCGCAGAACTTCAGTCAGACCAAACACTTTTCAACTGAAATATGGCGAATTAGCACTTCTTAAGTTTTGAATGTTGGCAAAGAAAGAGTACCCAGAAATAGCAATGGAAGCAGTTAATACTATGTTTCACTTTTCAACCACCTACTTGTGCGAGATGGGCTTTTCGGCACTAACGAACATAAAACAAGAAAAGCGAGAGACTTTTCTCATTTGAAAAGAAAATTCATGTGTTTGTCTTCAATTTCACCTCGAATTGAACGATATTGTAAGAAACGACAAGCTCAAGTTTCTCATTTATAACTCAAACGTTTATTGTTCTTGTTCCTTCTTTTTCAAAATTAATATTGAGTTAAATTATTTTAATTATTTTACCAGCAATATCACAAAGCCTCAAAAGTTTAGCGGCACCCCTAGGGGAATCTCACAGCACACTTGGTGAGAACCACTGCTCTAAGCAAAGAGCTATTTCATTATTTAACAAGGTGTTGGGAAGAGGTGAGGGTTAGTATTAAGGGCCCCTTTATACAGGTGTTTCGTGATGCGCGTCCTGGGCGTTTGCTTTTATACAAGCAACATATGCCACACATCATGAAAAGGGTGAGAGTAAATATAAAACAAAGCCCAGGATTGTCAATCTTCTTTTCCATTACTCGTGATGGATCCGTTTAAAGTTGCCATTTCAGAAACAAATAAAGGGGTAGACATTGAATACCCAACCACAAATAATAAATACACTCACTAACACCCACAGAAGTGCATTGGAAGCGTACTGAGATACACTGAGGTTCCAACACAAGTGACAGAGGTTGGTTGCCCTGCAGTTGTGCCAATATGGTGACACAAAAATTGACGCCTGTATAAAATGCCACTTTGAATATAATGTACCTTGGATCATCTTACATCATATTTAACGCGGCGTTCTCTAGGTTAGTGCGACACACTTTTCAGATCGCGATGGCATAACTGACGCGTGGCACTGTATAAAAGCATTTATTGTCTCGTGTGTATTTATAAAATGCGCGTCGCCATGTCGCGCGTTACGAATCGCCTGTATAAAAGGGCCCTGAGAATAGAAAGGTCAGCAAGTGAGACAGCTTGTTTGATTGAGAGAGAAGAGTTATGACAAGGTTGGTTATCTTTGCAAGGTCAACCAGCAGACGGCCAAAGCATCAGAGGAAGATTCAAAGGGAGATAAAACTGGGAAAGATTTAAGGAAAACTATAATTGGGGAAGATTCAAGGGGAGCTAAAATCTAGGAAAGTTTTAGGAGAAGCAAATAACTAAGGAAGATTCACTGGAATCTAAAACTAGGAAAGATTTAAGGGAAGATAAACGAACTATCAGAGGTTTTAAAACTGGTTCATGGATTCAGGAACTACTTTCATTTCAATACCTGAATTTTTCAGTTGACATTTAAACAAATATTTAAAAAAAAATGCTTATTTAAATTCCATTAAATTTAACCATCCATTTTTTTGTTTTTATTCTAAAACAAATATATTTACCACGATATGTTATGCACAGATTTCAAAATAAAATTCCTTTATAAAACTAACAAAAACATAACAATGAGTAAAAGGGATTCAATTGAACTTAAACTAATTATATTTGAAATGTGGTAGGGTCAATTATAGAGTGAATAAATTTATATTAATTCAAAGGTTTTCATTTGAACTTGTATGAGTAAACCTACTATATTCATCAAAATATAAATGACACACGTGGACACTTGTTTTTAATATCATTACTGCATATTATCTTTGAAATATTTAAAATAAAATATACTCCATTCACGTTAGGAATTACTCTCTGAAAGGTCTTTTTTCCTACCAATATCCTACTATATAATAGATTTCTGGTAGGGAAAAAGGCCTTTCAAAAAACAATTCCTACGCTGAACAGACTTTAATACCAAATGATCAGCATTAATGATTGTTGTAATCGGCAACAGCATGATTGGCAATATAGTTGATCGGCTCACTGCCCTAATTAAACATCATGAACATTAAATAGTTTAACCACAAAATCGCATATGTAAATAATTATTGATTGGCCTTTTCATCAGCGCTGGTTACCAACCTTGTGTCTTTTAATGGAGGAGAGAAATGTGGTTGCTTCAAACTTTGGTAGTGTGACCAGCTTTACACCATGGAATAGACGAGTCAACATAATGAAAGACAGTCCATATATATGAAACATGGGCAGTATACACAGGAACGCATCTTGTGAAGTCTCTACAAAGAAAATAAGGTACATATTCTTGTTAATATTATTAATTTAACTTGATTAATAACTTTAAATTAATATTTTGTTCAAACTACAAACCGGTTATAAATATATATCAAATATATTATCTAAAACCAAACACTTTAAAAACAATTCTTACAATTTAACCGTACAAAAATCAGACATGAAACACTGGATATGTGTTTCTGATAGATGATGATGATGATGATAATAATATAATATTTTATGTGTCGCTAGTAACTTCTTTGTAATGAATCACATATTTTCATTGAATAGTTATTCAATATTTGGAACTTAAATAAATTTTAATAAGATATTAGAGAAGTATCACATTTGCGAACTGTTCACTCATTTCTTTAAAAATCATTTCCCCAAAATATTATATACCATACATAAAAAATTTTTCTAAAAGATTCTTGGGTAAGCCTGGTGAAAAATATTATTATGTTTTTACCAGAAGCAAATGAGGAAATCCCTAACTGTAGAAAGTTAATCCTAAATGTGATTGGTCTGAATATAACTTTTAACAGCCGTGCACAATAGTAGGGCTCTTAGCTCTTCCAGTACTACTCACTTGTTGTAGGCTCTTGATAATTAAGGTGAGGTCTTAGGGTGACCTGCAAGATATTAGCCACCAGATTCCTGTGAGTGAGTTGGACGCCTTTGGGGAGTCCTGTGGTGCCACTAGAAAAGGGTAAAGCTACAACATCATTGGGAGAGGCTGGCTGAACTGTGGACAACACTGACGTGTCTATATTCTTAGCTATCAGCTCTTGGAAGTTAACAGCACCTTCTGGTATGGTTGTAGTTACCTCAGTTCCCTGTGTGATGATTATAAATGGCTTCTCCAAACTCTCTAACATACTTATTGCCTGAAGCACTGTGGTATAATTCGCAGCTACAGTGATGATGCATTTCGCTCCGGATAATTTTAATAGTTTATACATTTCATCTGAAAAATACATTTAAACCAAATTATGTATATTGGTGTATTTCTATGTCTAGGCTAATATTACATCCTATTTCATCATATTTCAGTGTGGTATATTTAAAGCTTTATGAAACAGTAATTTATGGGTTGGGCTGATTATTTGAAGTTCTATTAAATTGGTTTCATTTCATTCTAAAGAGATACATCTTGAATACTACAAAACTTTTGATGCTCTTTTTTATCATCATTATTGTTCAATAATTACTCCAGTATTATAAAAATAGTTATTTACTTAGACCTGAAAAGGTGGTCCAAATCAATAGAATCCAAAAGTAATGAAATTGATATTTTACATACAAACATAGTTTGGTACTTATTTATGTTTTCTTTGATAAAATTAACAGTTTTTAAGATAAATTTCACATGGCTAAAAAAAAATAATCTTACCAACATTTTATTTTACATTTTTTTTCACAATAGATTTTATTTAAATTATCTGTTTTAATATTTCAAAATAAATGCTTGTGAAAAACTAGAATAGTGAAAGGGATTTTTTTCACCGCGATTCCATAAATAATGTGGATCTTCAAGTAATGAAAATATATTTTATTGAGATTATATTGTCTGAATTTTGGACAATTTTAAACTTTGAAATCAATATAATGATTTCGAGGTCCCCACCCTAATTAAGGTTTGGTGCTAGATAAAATTAAAAATTACACTCGTCACACACCTTAATAAAGCAGGGCTAGTCGACAGGCCTACTTCATATATTTCGCCTCCTCCAGCCACCTCCCCCACCCTGACCCCCTCACACATATAGACACATACATACACCCACACACAACCCGCTCTCTCCATCCCAACATTACATACCTTTAGAGTATATAGGATTGATGGGGCAGACAATAAGGCCTGCTTCAATTGCTCCCAAAAATATAATAGGATACTCGGGAGTATTTGGCAGGATTATAGCTAGCTTGTCCCCACGACCATATCCCGATTTCAAAAGAGCAGAAGCAAATCTTTTGGATAGAAGTCTGATCTCAGCAAAAGTATATTCTCGGCCTGTCACACCACATACCTGTAATTGTAGGAGCAATAATTTGGTGAGTATTCATTTGAAATTGTAGAGGTGTGTAGGGTCTATGGGTCAAATTAAAATCCGTAACGATATAAGAGTATTTCATATGAATATTTAACAATTTAACAAAAGTATTTAAATTTCCTCAATGTTTCTTATTTTGGAAATGGTAACTACATTGTGCATACTTATCAGGTACATTTATTCACAATTTTCTTTTTTCTAAAAATATACCAATTAAAGACTGATTGATAACTTTGTTCTCATCAATTTGTGTAAAGCTCCTACCTGCTATAAAATACCATCATATACTTAACATACTTAAATATTTACTAGCTTTATTATCAACCAAAAGCAAAGTAAATTATTCAAACATAGATGATAAAAAGGCAGTTTTCTTCAATGAAAAAATAAAATTATTTATGAAATGTGCATCAGCAGGGTGAGGTTCAATAAATAAAACACAGTAATGATCCAGGAGTGATTAAAACATTAGTGTCATATTGAAAGGTACAAAATCAGCTGGGTCACAAAGTGATGATATTAATTCCCGTGCGTTAGCAGAACGCAAGTACATACCTATATTTGCCACAAACTATTATCTCAAATTTTTAAAAGAGAGCTTTTAAGGTTAGGGCTTATTGATGGATTTCAGAACATTCAGTTTTGTCCTCAATCAATCATTAATGATTATTAGTTTGTTCAAATTAGAGATTAAAATTTTCCTGTAAATTTTTCTCAATGGTGGCTTGTGGCCCACTTAGTAGGTGAAAGGGTTGGTTTGAGGGAGATGTCACCTAGAGCCTATTACATATAGACATAAAGCCATCAAGTTGCGGATGTTAAGATTTTTCGGCACCATTCCAACCCTCCCCCCCCCTCTATTTTACGCATTTTTGTATGTTTTGGTAAATAAATTATATTAAACGTTGTTTAGTTATACTAGACAAAAGCTATATGCAATTTTATAATACTTTGATTGCATTAAAATTAGGTGTAGCACATAAGTAAATGAAATATAAGTGATATTTTATAATGGATTTATTATCTGATAAAAAAATGTTATTTTAGAATTTGACTTCCTATAAACATTGACTAAAGAAACCTTACTTAAGAGGAATTCTCACTCCCTCCCACTCCTGTAAAAAATACTTAAACACCCACCAACCCACCAAAAGGAAATCCCTATGATATTAAAATTTGGATTTTAACTTAATATGACAAGAAAAGATTAATGACTTTAAGAGTTTTCAATTAGTCGATAATTGATATATATGTATATATCAATTAGCGAATATACCTATATATAGGGCGTATTTTGTTCCCATTGTTATGTATGCAGCAGAAACACGGACAGTGGATGTAAGAAAGACAAGGAAAGTGGAGGGCATGAGAATTAAGTTTTTGAGGAGCGTGTTGGCTGTCACGAGGGGAAACAAAATTAGGAATGAAGTGTCTGGAAAAGAATTGGGGTACAGGGAGTACATGACATAAAATAGGGAGCAAAGGTGAGATGGTACTGTCATGGAATGAGGATGGAAAAATAAATAATTCCAAGGAGAGTGATTGAGATGAAGTATGTAAAGAAAATAGTGCAAGGGAAACCAAGAAAGATATAGGAGGGGAAGATAACAGCAAGTGTGAGAAGAATGATAGAAAGAAGGATGATGATGCAGGAACAAGTCTAGGTGCCTAAATCACTGAGATAATGTTAGGATATTAATTTTTATTTTATTAATAATTGTATGAATAGTTTATATTCATATACATTAATCCCCCAACTAAAAAAGCCCTTATTTGTGTTAGTGTACAGGTACTTAATACCATCAGTACAGTGCAGGGGATTCGTTCCAATTGAATAGTGGTGGGCACACACTTCGGTGGTTGAATGGTTTAAGGCTCCCACAATAGACTGGAGTGCTGATGATGGTGAGATCAGGGTTCAAATCCCTGTAGGCTGTACTAAGGCTGATTTTTCATAAAATTGTTTTTCACTCTTCCTCCAAGCAAATGCGGGTAAACTTCTTCCAAATTCCAAATTTAACCCTCCTCATCTCTAACACATTAGCATAATTGGTATACAAGCGCATAACCTGAGTGGACGCGGTGTTGAAAAAATTACGGTGGGTGAACTATCATTGTTGCGTGATGATATTGATGAGGGGTAAGAGAGGAGGAGAAACTTAAGCATCGGGCCTTTATGCCTTAAGGCTGGTATACACTTAGGTTTTTTTCATCCGTTTGACCCGTCTTGTTGAACAGTTCAGGTCAAACCGATGAAAAGCCAGACATGTATGTGTAAAACCCGTCGGTTTGACTGGCGTGCCAAATCATCTGCCGAGGACAGAAAAAAAATCGTCGGTTTTGCACAATGATGAGCTAGATGGTCAATGTGTGGATGCATCACTTGGCACGATGGTTTATTTTTCAGTTGTTCCGAATACCTCCGCTTTGATTTTTATTGGAATTTAATTTGAGGGTCATGCCATCAAGTGTTTTAATTATCGGGAGCCTAGTGTAAACTATTTTTTAGCACCGCGTCTTACTACACGCAAGGACGCCCACAGGATTTTTCTCCAAGGGGGTAAACGGGGGAGTCCAAGTCATCCCCCGGGAATATTTATTAAATTGAAGCCTCAAAAGACGCTTTTTAAGGCAATCCTTGTCTCCTGAAAATAAGATAAAACATAAAAAAAATGTTTAAAACTTCTAACATTTATACAACCTCAGAATCTCAGGGGAGGCAATTGCCCCTCCTGGCCACCCTCCCTGTGGACGCCCCTGACTACCCATTCGATTTATACGCCAATGTACTAATTACACTAATGAGTTAGGGGTGAGGAACTACACCCACATTTACGGGAAAAGATAGTGGGGAACCATTTAGGAAAAACAACCCTCAGTGTACCCGATTGGGATCGAGCCCCGACCTCACCGTCCTCGGCAGTTAAGTCCCGAAAGTAGCGCGTTAAGACCCTGCGGCCACCGAGGTGGGTGTAGGAAGGAACTGATTCGACAATGACGACGACGGCGACGATTGGTCAATCGGATAGGTGTATGGGACATCCGTTCTTCGAGCCGAATGGTCGGAACTTACATTGGTCCAATTCGACAGGTCAAATGTAGAAAAAAGCCTAAGTGTATTCCAGCCTCTAGACATAAAATTATATATGGAATGGATAGCAGTAGGCTACAAACCCTGGTCTATTAGAATTGTTTAAGCTGTAATGTATAACTAATAAATGTACGGTACAATACTCGGCCAGAGAACTGTGATATGTTGAAATTAAAAATTGATAGTTGTTCTAGGATGTACACTCTGTTTACCTTGAGAGGTTGCAGTCTTTCTTTAAATGAGTGCACAATGATCCTGTCTTATAGCCTATGCCATAGTGGAATCAAGCAAGAAAGATTAGCTTACTGCCTCCTGGGTAAATTAAAAAACAATCCTCTCTGCCGTTAATTCAACCCATGGAAAGAGAAAGCCGATATTTAACCAATAATAAATATTATTTTGGCCATTCCATAGTGGTAATAAGATTTTTTAAAATTCCTTTCAGTGGCAGCCAACAGTCGAGATATTTATCGAGCTAGCACTGAAAAAATTACAAAATATAGTACATGGCTTGCCAAATTTATAAGTAAACATTATATTGGTGTTCAACAAATTAAAATGAAACAAATTTAGTAATAAAAATAAAAATGAGTAAAAACAAGAAGAAAGACGATCCAATAGCAATAATTATTTAGTGAATAATCCACGAAAAACCAACAAACAGTAAGTAACATTGATAAAGATTTTTGCTTGAATAACTCTAATTTATTTATTCTTTTATGATAAGAACTAACTTTCTGTAAATATAGAGCTAGCGCTGCTTGTACAACGGCCAAGAGGGCCAAGTTGGTAAAAGTTACTGATTGCAAATATTTTAGGATTTTGAGAGGCATGAGAGGAAACAGAAATGCCCATATAATAAGAAATTGTGCTATCAAAAATCCTAAAAACAAATACACTAGAGTCGCGAACATCCGGCCTAAAGTGGCGGTATTCCGGGCCGGATATCGGAAAGTCCGGATACTATAGAATCCGAATGTAAATAATTTTCAGTATGGGTTTGCCTACTTTTTTTTTAATTTTCACAGAATGCTTAACTTTAATTTAATAGAATCTGCCTATCATCTGATTGTGATGTAAAATAGGAATACAGTATTTGTAGGGGGACAGTAAAAATTAAACAAGAAATACATTTTTATAATATTTATCAGACAATACTTTATTTTGGACATGGAACATCAGCTACAAAGCAAGAACAAGTGAAAATAGAGTCAAATGGATTGTATTATAAATTCAGATTTTTTTTTATTTTCATAAAGTCAAATAAATCGAGTTTAAAGAATTTCAAATGTTTTGAAAAAAATTCACCTACGTAAGTTTAAAAAAAATTGTTTAATGTTGTTTGCTTCATTTGTTACACGGATAACTGGGCCGGATAATAGGGAGGGCAGGATTATCGTGACTTTAGTGTATTGATAATATAAATAATAAGCGTCTATGTAAGTGGTAAAAGTATTAAAAATTCGATAATATATAACAAGTATAAGGTCGAAAACTTGCCACAGCGGTATGGTCGGGCCATTGGTCCAAGTTCTGCCAGATGAAATCGACGAGATTAGTGTCAGGTATCTGAATGTCAGGATAAGGCGATTTAATCACATTGAGAGCTTCCACTGAAGAGTAGTGACGAATCTGATTGGATGCGAAGTGAAAAGTTTGATGTGGACTGGAGCACCATAGTTTGCAGGCCCCAATAGTCCCACACACTTTCACCCAGTTATGGCTTTTGCGCGTAAGCCCCAAGCGCAATGGATTCAACTGTGATAGCATTTCTTTGGTAAATCTTGCTAGATAGATTTTTTACTTAAATTTGTTTAGTACTCAAATTGATAGCTTGACATCACAGAATGCAACCAGCATCACCTTTCGTATTCTTTCCCAATAATGGCTGGGATTGAGGATCGAATAATTGATATAAAATATTATCCTGTACACAAAATTACAGATACAGCTGGCCTATTTGTTTTAATTTAGATAAAAAATATGGTATCTACAAGTGATTGATAATTCTGAGACTTGTGCTAGTGGAACCAAAGATAAGTATTATTAATTTTGGCCTTGTAATTTATAAGTTTATATAATTCTGTTGTCGATGTGCAAATAAAGGTCTAATCAAATACATATTATATAGTTTATTATAATAAAAGTAAAACTCAAGTAAATGGAATATTTTCGATTGATTGTTTCATAACCATGTGAAAACGAACATTCTTCTACTAAAATCCAACCTGAAACAAACATAAAATTATGACAGTACACTTTTTTTTTGAAATTAGCCTTACAAATAAATAATAATATCAATTAAAATTGCAAGAATGTCTGTACCTTCATTAATATTTAAGTTCATATAGATTGGATACATCAAGTAGGGTTGTAACGTAATACTTTTCATGTAGATAAATTTAATAATATTGTGGTCTTTGCATCAAAGCTATCCTGCTGAATGGTCTTCAACGTCACACGAACCATAAGATAGCTATAAAAAGGACCAGTCCAGGTAAAAACAATACTTCTATCTCGTGCCATTAAGGCAATACTCCCGATATGAATGCACTAGTCCAGAAAGAAAGAATACTTATGTATAGCTTCTTCTTAGAATACTTACGTCTCTTTATGCAAGAGCTGAATTCCTGACAGGAATTAACTAGTGCAGATATAGCCTTAGTATTGCCAATTCAGCTAAAGTCTGTTCAGCGTAGGAATTGTTTCCTTAAAGGCCTTTTCCCCTACCAGAAATCTATTATATAGTAGGATATTGGTAGGAAAAATGATCTTTACGGGTAGTAAGACGAAGTGCTATTATTATAAAAAAGATCTTTCAGAAAGTAATCCCTACCGTGAATGGAGTATACTCTGTTGCTAGACCTAGCAACTTTTACGGGTCTGAAACAACTGATTTTCAATTTTAGCGCCTAGTGACTAATCTGGAGACTGGCGAATTTCCTAAATTTTCTGTCAAGTTCATATTCATTATTTTAATTTTTAATGCTGTAGAATTTTGATTTTTGAACTATCCTACTGCAAAAACGCATAATGCATTGCTTCGGTCTACAGAAGAGCTCTAAACTATCTGTCACAATCTGTTCACAATCGTGAATCAGACATACACTAATAATAGGTGAGTATATTGTTCGAAACATATCTTACCCTACCCCCATCAAGGGTTTTTCCTGGTGACGTCATCGCAACCCTGGTGCCAGTATATTTACGTCGGGGCTAATGACCTAAAATTCCCCTCCATTTCCCCTCTGGTTATTTCCATGACGACATGGGGTTAATCTCACAAAGGTTTATTTCTGAAGTTTTTTCCATTTGGTTTTTTATGTGGCAATAGGTTTTCCCTGATGCCTCATACCAGTCGCCAGTTTGTCGGCTTGACAAGACAGGAATAGATAGTGACCTTGAAACCGTGAGCTAATACATGAGGTCATTGACCCTGGAAACCCTCCCCTCTCCCCTTTCTATGTGACTATTGGTTTTCCCGATGACGTCATCGCTCTGTCGCAACCCTGATGACTCATACCTGGCGTCAGTTTGTCGAGACAGGAATAGATCGTGACCTTGAAACCTTGAGCTTTCCCCTCCCCCTCCCCCTCCTCATCTCCTCCCCCACCCCTGCCCCTTTTCCACGGTTCCAAACTTCTTGGTTCCTGTCCAAACTTGTTTGTTCCTGTCTCATTTGTTTTTTATGTGTGCGCATTGGGTTTTTGTGTGTGGGTAGGATTGGGACGGTCGTTGGAGTTTATTGGTGTGGGAGTTTATTTTATTTATTGGTTTTTAAATTATTAATTGGTGTGGGACCTTATTTTATTTATTGGTAGGGGGTAACATGCACTGTACGGCGTCGGGCACTCCTCCCGCGGCGTGTCAGCATCGCTAGTGAGGGCGCAGCACAAACCTCTTCTGACGCCCACTTAGCGTAGAGTGTGAACAATTACCGCAAGACTCTGAATCTATTTCGGTGTCAAAACCCTCCCCCACCCCCATCTATGTAACAATGGGTTTTCCTGGTGACGTCATTGCAACCCCGGTGCCATTTTGGCGGCTTGATAACACAAGTCGAGACAAGGATAGAGCATGATATTGAATGATGTTGCAACCCTCCTCCGGAAATGGGTTTTTTCCGGTGACGTCATCGCTCATTAGGGTGATGTCGCAACTAGAGAGCATTAACATAGCTTTGATTATGCACAATCAGGGGCCTCGGAAGCCTCACTGTAATTTATAATCCTCAGTTAGGGGCTGCTATCCCCCACAAAAGTTTACTAAAATTGGTTGTTAGGTATTGTCCATCAACACGCGTGGATGTAGGTATCCGCCATACCAAAATGGACCACTGTTGGCGGAGGAATAAGGTAAAAATGTCCCAGTGTTTACGTCGAGTGAGGGAGAGGGAAACCATTTAGTGAGAAATAGTGACAGTACACCTCAGCGGAGATTCGCCTCTGACCTCCACCATCATAACTAGATGAGTTACATGCACCCTTTCTGGCTAAACGTCTATATATATTAATTATGATATTGCGGTAGGGATGATTAAGAAAATATTCCAGCATTTTTACCTGAAGGGAGAACTACCAACAGTTTACCCGGCAGGGATTCGATTCCAACATCCCCTCACAAGAATTAGATAAGCCTGACCTTTAGACGGCGTGCCCACCGGGATTCGAACCTCTATATCTTTCGCGGGGCTAGCACTGCTAATGTTTGTTAGAACGGTCGTCCAATCAGATACTTCCTTTCGAGTGCAAATCCTCCATTTGCGAGAATGAAAAAAGGGTTTTGCAGGTCAGCCAGATTTTCCGTTTGATATAATTATACCAGGTAGAATGTGTACCCGCATTTGCCGGGAGTGAGAAAATCAATCTCAGTACGCCAGAATAGGAATCAAACGTCGATAACCCTATCATCGGCAGCCTAGTATAACACCATAGTGACACCCTTAGTCCATGCAACCATGATTCAAGTATACAAAAATTATTATAAAGTGCATTCCCAGTCGACCAAATTTAACTATGGTTAAAAAGAGGCCTAATTTTAGAAAACACATGAGAAATGTTCAGATATAAAATATGTTGATTAATCATACGGCCTGTACCTCATTGCTAATAGCCACGAAGACTAATTCATGTCTGACCAATGGAAAAAAACACGCAACCAAATGGTATAATTTTGTAGTTATATTAAATATGCAGACCACGAGCTAGCTTTCACGCTACAAACAAATTTAAATTTGTTTTTATGTTCTCTGTCTGACAATGTATATTAAATCATGTCGAGGGATTAAAACCCTCATCACAACCCCCTCCTCAAAGTGGAAGTATTGTGTACAAAAAAATACGTCCTTAAGTATGCTCTCTACTTCTGACGTAATGGCAAGTCAAGATAGGATTCTCATTGTAAATGTATTTTGCTTTTAAAGATATAACACCGAAACAGTCATCAGCATGCACGTATAACGTAGCATTTGATTTTTCAACCACATGTCAGGACTAGCGGTATATTTGGTAGGACTGAAGAAGATATAAAATGTACCTGCACTTGTGTGAAGGCTGAGCGATACGGTCGACCTGATTCAATCTCCCCTACCTCCACGGCAATCAAACACAACACGAAATTAACACGTTAGCTAACTATGCCAACGAGGTGGGTCTTAGCGCTAATATAATCAAATGATTCCTTCCGGCATCTTTACGTTGTTAAGTGCACCCGCATTTGCGGTTAGGGAGAGTGGAAAATAAGCCTCAGTACACCCAACCGGGAATCGGACACCCACGTCTCAGCAGTTATTAGAACTCCCACCTCGCGCCCCGCCATCAGACAGCCCAAGCAGGGATTTGAACCCAACCTCCTCCCACCGGTGGAAAGTCCTAACTATAAGAGTCTCCATTTAGACTGTGTGACCACCGGCACATGTAGCTAACTACTGACTATAAAAAACCTTAAAAAAGCATCCATACAACTGGCGCATTTGCGTGGGAGTGAAACTGGAAAACCATACAGACATAGTAACATTAATGTGCTAGTTTGTAGAGCGAGAATAAGGGAGAAATGTACCCGCATTGGTATGGTAGTAGCGAACGAAATGTGTCTTCATATTACCCGTCTGGGGCACAACCCGCAAAGGATCAGTGAGGAAACCGGCTTCAATACACAGACACGACAGGGATTCGAACCCTCGATCCCTCCCATTACCATTTTGTTAGCTAACCCGTGGTACCTATTGATGCTCTTATTCCTTTATAGATTTATGCATCAATATTAAATATTTATTTTCCGGACTGCATTCATTAACGAACACATAATATATTTGTTTAGTTTTGAATAGCAAAACAAAAGTACGCTATAATATTTTTTATCATTATTAACACCCATACCCACGCGCACACGAACACCCACAGACATTCATTTTTATTTATAAATTATAACTTTTTATTTATCACAGCGTCTTACTACCAGCTCGGTTAGTATGCTTAAGTACTAGTTACGCTAATGGGCTAGGAATTGTGTAGGTTGAATTTAGAGGAAGTGAACCCGCATTTACGTGGAAGGAGAATGGAAAACACCCCTAGTTTACCAGACCGAGATTTGAACCTTGAGCTCTCCCGTCCTCGACAATCTGGCTCTACACGAAACAAGCGCGTTAGCCAACTACACCACCGAGGTAAATTATTTTATAAACAACAATTTTATTCCTTGAGCCCCTTATAACAGCAAAAAAGAAGTTTTATTTTACATATCATTTAATGTCATCATCTATATTTTGCCGATTATAAACTTCTTACATCAATTCATAAGTAGTAATGAATTCAATTATGAGGAACTTGAATTTATTTTAAATATCATTTAATGTTTGAAACTATATTTTGACGAAATAATATATAACTCTTACATTAATTCATAAGTAATATTAAATACAATCATGGGAACCTTGAATTTATTTTAAATATCATTTAATGTTTGCAAGTATATTTTGATGAAATAATATATAACTTTTACATAAATTCATAAATAATATTGAATACAATTATCAGGAACTTAAATAACATTTATTGTTCGTAACTATATTTTGACAAAATAATGTATAACTCTTACATTAATTCATAATTAGTATTGAATACAATTATTAGGAATTTGAATTTATTTTAAATATCATTTTATGTTTGCAACTATATTTTGACGAGATAATATATAACTTTTACACTAAACAAATTAACCACTTAAACTTTAAGCCAAAATTAGAGGAAGTGTACCCACATTTGTACGGAGGAAGAATGGAAAATCTATTAGAAAACCTCCCTAAATACGCACGACGCTGATGAAGGAATCTCTACTATATCTTTTTAAATTGAATACTAGTGCGTGGATTTGTTTAGCTTACCCTGAATATTTAGTAAACCTTATAATGTCTGTTTATATATACAGAGACTCCCATAGTTCTATATGTCTAATAGTTATCACAAGAAAGAAGTAAGGCTGAATAAATTAGATTCACTAAGGGAATATATCTCAATTTTCATGGTTTGGAAGTGGAAAAGATTTACGAAAATTTATCCAAAAATAACTTGCTGTGGGATCAAATTCCGACCTTTCCATAACTATTATAAAAACCTGTTTCTAAAATGAAATTTCAAACGTAATTACCTGGTCATCTGGCATACATTATTTATAGATCACACGAACTCGACACATTTTAGCACCGCGTCTTACTACACGTTCGGTTTATACGCTTAAGTACTAATTAAGCCAATGGATTAGGAATGGGGAAGTTTGAATTTAGAGGAAGTGAACCAGCATTTGCATAGAGGGAGAGTGACAAAATACCCCCAGTTCACCCGAGCAAGATTCGAACCTTGATTTTCCCGTCCTCGGTGGTCTAGCTCAACACGAATCGGGCGCGTTAGCCAACAACGACTCCGAAGCAGGTTAACTTGACAATTAGCTGGTGTATCCACAGGGGTCAACCCTCAGGGAAGTGCACCATCCGTCTACCATGGTGGGACCTGTGGCATAGAGTGCCAATCGAGGCAGTGAGGAAACATACCCGCATTAGCGGGGAGGGAGAAAGGTAGAATGGCGGCTTTGGGTAGATTTTCAATAAAATTAGGCTATTAACTTATAACTAATATAATATTATTGTTGTAACAAAAGTACGTTAAACGTATTATTAATTTTATTTGTAATACTCTTAATTGGTTCATCAAGCACCAGGGGTATTAAAAGATTTATATTACAGTAGTTTACGGTGGTTTAAAATCGCTGTATCCGCATTAGAATTAAAAAGTCATAAAAAAATTACGCGTGGAGTCATAGGTCAAACATATATAGACCATAAAGAGAAGTGAATTTCAGTGGAGTTGGGGAAATGTGCCACCACTCGTCCGGAAAGAGGTTATAAATATATCAATAATCTCGTGTTCTTTATTAAACATGTTACTTGAACAATAATTTACATTTGATGCTCAAGATCACGGTTTCAAGGTCACGATCTATTCCTGTCTCGACATGTCGAGCCGAAAAACTGGCACCAGGTATGAATCATAAGTGTTGCGACAGAGCGATGACGTCATCAGGAAAACCCATTGTCACATAGAAGGGGAGAGGGTTTCCAGGGTCAATGACATAATTTACTAGCTCACAGTTTCAAGGTCACTATCTATTTCTGTCTTGTCAAGCCACCAAATTGACGACTGGTAAGAGGCATCAGGGAAAACCCATCGCCACATAGAAGGCCAACGGAAAAATACTCCAGAAATAAACCTTTGCGAAATTAACTGCATGTCTTCATGGAAATTAGCAGAGGGGAAATGGAGGGGAAATTCAGCTCAGTAACCCCGACGGAAATATACTGGCACCAGGGTTGCGATGACGTCACCAGGAAAAACCCTAGATGGGGTAAGGGGAGGGGCTTGCGAGGGTAACACGTGATCTATCCAGCCAATCACAGCGCTATTCCCATACGCCCCACACACTACTGACGTTTAAATACATATTAGCTAATTAATATAAGAATTCTTGCTCACAATGGAGTGGAATGGCGGTAATGGGGTGGACAAGGTTCAAATATAGGCCGGTTTAACTGAGGATGGTTATCCTAACATCTTTACTTAACCTGATTCGGTGGCCACATTGTCTAAGGCAGAGGTGGCCAAACAGTCGATCGTAATCGAACGGTCAATTGTAGTGGTCGATTATAATAACCTATGTATCTTAAAAGACAAATAACCATTAAGAAATATGAATGAAAACATTATAATATTAATAAAGTTCTACAGTTTACCTAACTTAATAACTTATTAACAATATTATTAGGGTTATATCTATTTTTAACAATATTTGCATTTAATAACGCTAATAATATTCATATAGGTTCTTTATAATCTAAAAATTAACGAAAAAACCCTTATGAGCTAATAACCTCCTTCTTAAATTTATAATTTCAGCTATTGTTGATCTGTCCACCCCCTCCAATATTCCAATTTGATGAAATTTCGGATCACTGCTAGGCATGTACTTAATTGTATAAATTATTACTGGACTATTTAATAATAGGCTTTAATTGGGTATAAGACGCCCACTGGCTGCACACCTAATTGGTAAATCGCCTTGATGATCTATTAAAAAGTAAGGTGAACTGGCAGTCTGTAAAGTGTCAGTCCTCTGTGCTGGGGGCCCGGGGTTCAATCCTTGGTCCCGTCACAGATTTATCTGATTGCCAAACCCTTCCTTCACCTCTGAAGACTTGTATTGATCACAACTTGTGAATGTGAGAAATGCCAGGCCTCCACCGAGGTTCAGATTCCACGTTAAACTGTAGGTCCTCCATTTCATCTCACAATCGCCCTACCATTGAACATTAGCGTAAGTGCGTCTAACCCGAACGGGTAGTAAGACGCGGTGCTAATAATAAAAATATAGTCTTAAAATAAAATTGCCTGTAACTAATATTTCTCCTGGATAATTTTCAACCCCCCCTTCCCCACCCCTATCCCTAATCCCAGGGATCCTGTGGTCTCCCAGTGTACATAGCTTTAGATCAAAACTTTGATAAACATTGGTCTAAGGTGTCACTCCCTCAAAAGACTAGACCAGAGGTCACCAAACTTAGAGCGGAGGGTCACATTAGGATATTGAAAGTACTAGGTGGGCCGGACCGAAAATGATACATTCACTGTTCTATAGTAAGTATATGTCTTCAGCTCATAACCATAATTAAACATGTTTAGATGTAAGTTTATATTATCAAGGAAATTACAATAGCTAGTTAATAAATGTAAGAGTTTTTCGTTAGGAAAAATTGGAACACAGTATGTTGTAAGTATGTAGATATTTTGTGTAGACCTAGTATAGACAGGAGCACCATCATTTCGGTACTAGTCATTACAATTTTTTTATATTCATTTTTGTTAAACCATTCGTGGTTCAGACAAGCCCATTCCAAGGGCCTTAGTTTAGGGACTCCTGGACTTGACTATCAATGAAGGAGATATCAAGGTACGAATCATGGTCGGGTGTACTGAGGATGGGTTTTCCTAAATGTTTTTTCCACTCTCCCTCCATGTAATATTGATTACACTTCCTCTAAATTTAACCTTACTCATCATTAACACATTAACGTAATTATTACATATGCTTAAAACACGAACAATACTAAGACGCGGTGCTAAAAATAAATAAAAAATAGTGTTTATTATTTCAAGCACAGACATCTGAAAATAATATGTAAACCAACGCTTTCAAAATAATAAACGTAGTTCTATATAACCCGACTTACAAAATATAATAAATGGTAAGGTGCACCGTTCAGATTTTTCTTTTGACTAAAATAAAAATAGGCTATTTATTAAAAACTAGGAAAATTTTGTGAAACGAAATCATATAATACATTGGTACAGAAACATTCCACCAATGAGCTTAATAGAAATAATGTATATTATTACATAAACATTGAAAAAAGAGGCAAATCTCTGTCCACAAACGAGCATTACAATCTCACATTTCAAATGCCTTGATAAAACAATATAGGCCTACATATTCGCTTATAGCTTGGAAACTATTGGTTTTATAAAAATATATTTCAAATAAAAGTTATTTTTAACTTTAAATAGTACTACAACTTTACAATGATAAGTTAATTTGTATCACAAATAGTTGCATACACATGATCAAAATTAGAAGTTTCCGTTTATATAAAGTACACTAAAAGTAATTTTCATGGAGAAATGAGAGTTCCCATTTTGTTTGTAATGTTAATCAATGCCTCGACAAAAAATTTAATCAAAATCGTTAAAGCAAGTTTTGAAAAAAATCGATTTAAATAATTTTTTTTGCCCTTCAGTAAAATATTTAATTAAAAAAAGTTACACTAGAGAATCTAACGAAAAACCAAGATACCAAGTTTTAGCCTGATCGACACCAAAGTTTCGGCTTTAGGCTGAGATATAGTGGACAGACAGATGCATAGTGAAAACCACTTTTTCGGATTCAGGGGTTCAGGGGGTCTGTATTGAAATATTGACATCCATCAAAATCTCGAGTTCGATTTTATTGACGATCATAACACTTCTATCCCTGATGGATTGAGATTAAGTAAGAAACAAAACCAAGTTCTAATGTGAATTTGTAAATAAGTGTTTACCTGCTGCTTGAACGTGTTTATAATACGACTGTAGAAGCTCTTCATCACACGAGAGCTTGCCTCCTATAGCGCTTCTGAACAGAGTATGAAGGATGACTGAACACGAACATCGAGCTAGCCACCAAGCTCAAAGATAAGTGCGAGCCTCCAAGGTCAACCGTCAATACAAATAATAATATGAAAGGAAATAATGGTTGCATGCAGAACTTTGCTTCGCAAATCACAGTAATTAAAAAAACACACCATAATAAACTGATTTCTTTGTAGCTATGCTTATTATCATATGGGACTTAAACATTGGGTATAGAGGTACGCACTCTCTCACAATATGATATATGTATGTGGAAATATGTAATGTATATAATATATGCATTGTTAAATAATATGTGCTACATACATTTCTTTATAAATGAATGATAATAAAGTGAGATGAAAGGGGGCGTGATAGAAGGTTAGTGTTTTTTGCAGTTTTCATCACTAACAATTTTTTTTCAGCTATGAAAACTGAAAAAATAATTGCCCTTGACACAGGTTCCCTACCCTCTCTGGCTTAACGGTGACGGGAGATTGAGGTTTTAATGCCGGCTTGTTGTTTTCGGGCTGGTTTTTCCTAAATTATTTCCATACACTCACATTCTCACACAATATAGGTACATTTTTCATTTAAATTCTGCCATCTCCATCACTACCTCCCTAACGTAGTTAAATGCATGTAGCCCTGACAAGACCCAAGACTTTAATCAAAAAATAATATTTTTGTTCACCACGTCTTACTACCCGTTCGGGCTTTACGCATATGCACAAATTACCCTAATGTGCTAGGGATAAGGAAAGTTGATTTTCGGGGACCACCCACACCCATTTTTTCTTAACATAAATATGTACAAGTATGAAAAAAACTTGAAGAGAAAAATAATTCAGAATTATTAAAATTACTTTTCACTAATAATATTTGCTACTTTTGGTTAATTTCACGGTATGATACTATCCGGCCTTCTGAGCTAACAGTGATAGAAAAAAAGGGGGGGGGAGGGGCTTGTATGCTTCCAATAACCTGCTCACATAAGATACTTGAGTATCGTAAAATAAACCATGCTTTATTTTATTTTGAAATGTGGCATAACTTGCTAAGGTAATGCGGTTTTATATTACTTAATTTCATTTCCATATTATTGGGGTTATTCATTTGGCACAAAATAATTTGTATTTTCTAATTTAAAACGAAAATGAGTTTGCTCAGCAGATTGTGATCACGCCTTTTTATCTATCCAGAGGTTTTTTTTTTATCAAACTTGGTGATAGTTACAGTGGAAACTTCGCACACTGATTACTTAAATAATGTTGTTATTACACCCAGAATTCTTAAAACTGACATTTTTGGTATGGGGTTGTTCCGGGTGGATTCAACACATCATGATCACGTGGCTAGATATAGTTTAGGCCTATGGAGCATGCCATCCTCATGAAAAATATCCAAAGTTTAAAAAAACAAAGCCCGAAGCCGATAACCTAGCAGAGCCGGGTTGGAGTTGGAAGCTCATTGGGTTTGAGATGTGCTCACCCTCGTGGTGACTATATAAAAGGGATAAGTATAGAAACACCACTCAAGTTCTCTTTATAGTAAGAGTATGGCCTTCAAGTGTCGTCTGCTAGGTGGCCGGCTTGACTGACCTAACCAGTACATGGCGGTAAATGGGACAGAAATGAGTTTATTGGAATATCTCTAAAACGTGTTGATGTAAAGTAATTTTTTTTTCACAAGATAGCTTGGATCATTACAAAGACATTTGCATGGTTTAAATGGTATTTCATATAAATACATATAGGGAAAAAAATATGATTGTGTTTAGCCACCTCTTGGACTTTTGAACTCCTGATACATAAACTCGGATTTTACCATTGCCTCGAGTTTGGATTATATAAAACATATGTTTATAAATTATTATACTGAACATTACATTATTGGAGATAGATCTATTTGTTTATAGATGGGCGTACGCGATTGATCACCTTAAAAAATTAACATACTTTTTAAAAAAATCTTTAACAGTAGATGCTATGTATAGTTTGGTATAGTATTGAGTATGATAAAGAAATACACATTTACCAAATCTTAAATACATTGACATTTTGATCAATGGCATAAAAAAGTAGTCTTTACAAAATCACATTGTTGAATGCAATACATGAATTTGTAATATTACGTTAGTATTTTTAAAGAATAATTTGTGATATCGTTGTTAATTTTTTTTAAAGTAAAGTTAGAATCGAAACTATGTTTAGTTAAGATTAATAATGTAGACCTATTCATATCCCGACCAGCTCTGTGGTCTGCTGGTCTGCGTATTTGGCTGACAGTCCAAGGGTACCGGTTTCGATTCCCGGCCATGTTGGGTTTTTTTCTGTGGTGGGAACGTTCCATTCCTGGGTTCAGATTAAGATATCTTTGTTGTCCGTTCACCTTCAAACTGGAGAAGGCAATAGAAAACAACCGCGATTATCACCCTGCCTAGAAATGACTTTAATAGGTAACCAATTTTCAACCCTGAAATTTGGAGCGATGATGATGGTTAATATCACAAATTCATAATGTATTTAAAAGTGGCATTAAATCGTTATGTTTTAACCTGAAGCTTAATAATAGATAAGCCTTTTTGCGTGAAAATGCAAAATAAATTCATTTTATTCAACAGTAAAATCTAATTCTTACACATTTTGTTTATGTCTCTTTAATATTATCATTGTATTTGTAGTTGACTATTTAAGATATTATGTTGATTGTTTAGTTCTTTTTAGGATCACTATACACAAGATGATAATTTTATAATTTATTTTATAGCCTAGGCCTACTCTACAGATAATTATAAATTAAGTTTGGCCGTCAATGTTGTTTGAACATCCGAGAAAAATATTCCCTCTTTTTTGGTTGGAGTGACTTAAGGCCCCAACACATACTCCATATCCGTAGTTCCGTAGTCCGTACTCCGTGTTCCTGGTCCATAAGAAATTCTACTCGCGATTACAGAGTCAATATCCGTAATCACGTCACGTGACCGTTTCAACCAATGATGTAGTAAGAGACTTCGTCCAATAAAAAAATTCTAAAGAAAATCGTCTACAGCAAGGAGCTAGCGTCAAGCAGTCAGCTGATCATATAAGAATTAAAGAAACCAAAAACAACCTTGTTGAAAAAACTTCCAGTATATACTAAAATGTAGGTTAAGTACACTCACAAGAAATATATTTATAGCTCGATTTTAACTATCAAACCTAAAATAAATAAGTGTTTGCAATAGTCTAAAAATGAAAAACAGATGTACTAGTATTTTGGATTAAAACAAAACAAACACCATTAATATTTTTAATAATAGGGGTGTTGAACCTACAAAAGCAAAGCCAATATTTATGAGAACTTTGTATTTCTCAGAAAACATTTTTCTAGAAGCCACTCTTCCCAGTGTGTTTAAATTTTTAGAAAAATGTTTCTGAAATAGCTCTACGTGTAGCCATTTTTTCATTTTGTATGTTTCCATAGCGACGGATCCTCTCATTGCCATTCGTTCTTTTATTTCAATGCGCATACAAATATTTACTAGGCTGTGAGTGGTAGACCGTAAAAACTAGTCCGTAGAAAGTTAAAGTTGAGCAACTTCTACGGCGTAAGGACTTACGGATAACGACTCTGTGGCCAAAGCAATCTGATAATGTGGCATCGATTTCTTACGGACCACGAACTACGGATCACAGACCTACGGATACGGAGTCTGTGTCGGGGCCTTTTAACATGTTTTCGAAGTGATTTGTTTGATATGATAATTTATTTATTTAAGTCAACAAGTAAATTAAACATAAGATTAGGAGCAAGCCATTCATTATCATTGTAATCTATTTATTTTAAATATCGTGAATATTTATTTTAGATTATAGCACATATTTTGTTTTAAGTTTAATGTACTGGTTCAGGCTATTTAAATTTAATACCAGTTTATTAATATTTTGTCACGACATAAAAATCAAAAACCTAATAAAAACTTATTGATGCATGATTAATTAAAACTACTAAACACAAATCAAAGTAAAAAAGAACAGACATGACAAAGCCGTGAAGTTTTTACCGTGTAAAAAATTCACTCTCGATTTTAGAGTTAGAAAAAAAAAATCTTTTTTAATTTTTTGGTCCAGAAGGTACCTATTGGATTAAATCCTACATCCTTTCATCAGTGTGTTCTACATCCGAAAGCAAGATATTTTGGAGTAGTTTCGAGTAATGAGTCTCGAAAGAAATATATTTCCCACAAGAACCCAGCAGTCTGCTTGAGGCCAGTTAGGTCAGTGGCAAGCGTGGGAGTCACGTGGGCTAATCACAGCCCGCCCTTGTCGGCAAGTGCCATTTCAATCGTTGGCCGTACTCTTACTAGAGAGAATTCTATTAGAACCACATCGCTAGCGCTCGCGACGTTAGTGCCGTGAACTAAAAGGTTCGAACCGGAACGTTACACTTGGAACACAATACAATTTCTATTGCGGAATGTTAATTAATCAATTCCTATATCAAATTCAATCAAATGTAATTAGATCCATTATTTAATAAATAAACCACGTTATAAAATGTAAAATCTAGAAAATCTAGCTAATCTCCTTCTTTAAAATAAACGACAAATTCCTAGCAAAACAATAATGACAAATTTCACATAGATTTCACATTTCCTTTTCTATGGACTTCACGTCCATGCATGCGTATTCCTCTGTGACGTCAATGAAAGCTGCTCCTAGTGATGGGCCCAAACTAGTTTACGGGATCAACTAGTCCTATAAGAGTGCCCACCCCATGGTGGTGATTGCCCTGACTCAGATGGGATGTTCCTCATTTGGTAATCCTGGCAAAGTGCCTCCTCGTGGTGGTTCCCAAGCAACGTTCGAAGGGTTTTACGCGAAGGATGGCTAAATCTCTCTTGAGGTCGTCTGTGTAGAAGGGAATGGGGGAGCCCCCCTCCCTCCCACTTGTCATGCACTAAGTGGTTGGTAGGCAGTACTTTCCGGGAAAGCTGGTCAGGCCACCTCCATGAGGTTTCCACTGGACAACTCAGGTTGAAAGCCCTTTTTAGGGTGATTCCTAAGGCTAGGTGCCTGACCTATTCCGAGGAGTCAACCCCTACTTGAGAGTCCAGCACTCATAGGAGGAGCCAACTCCTCCCACTGTGGCAAGCTGGTCCAGTTGTCAGTTGATAACAGAGATTGATAGTGAGCACGCGGTCATTGATTCCTAAATTTCCCGCTGAGCATGTAATCTGCGTGGCTACGTTAGAAGGACACAGCCATGGTAGGTGAGAGAAGCCTCGAAAGAGGTGTTTGTTCCCCAGACCAGTGGATGCTGAATTCTGATACAGAAGGTGAGTTTCTTCTTTGAAAAGTTACTGACTTAGATAATATATCAGACTAGTGATGTGGCAGTGTTCTAGTCTAGCAAAGCTTTGGACACAAATCAAGTTACCTCTTGATTTGAAAAATCTAAAAGTAGATTAAAGCAACAGGGAGCCGATTTCCCACTAAACCTGAAATTGGACCTATTGGAGACAGGCTTAACCCCCCTAGTCTATTATAATTTATAAAAAAGCTCACTAAACACATCATCACATGAATTTGGGACCACTAAGGACAAGTATGTTTATTTTAGCAATTTATTTCATTTTTACTGTTCAAATGAGTCAGATCTTAAATAAACAATTTTTGTGTGTGTCATATGTACTTCCTATGACTGCATCTTTAATACTATCTGTTAAAATATATTGATTAACAATATTATGAATAACTTTTAAACTACAATCTGTTCTATAAACGATATCTAGTAATCTAATACAATTAAAATAAGTGACCTGTAATACTAGTGTGTGTGTGTGTGTATATATATATATATACAACGTGTTTCTAAAACATTGCATCAAACTTTGGCAGGATACTCCTTGGGTGAAATTAGAATAA
>CABFWB010003786.1:7456-71588 GCA_902151455.1 Timema bartmani | reverse complement strand
TTTATATATTATTAATTTTGGGCCATACACCCTTAAACATTTTTAAACTTCAATGAATAGAATAATAAATATTGGGAATGTGCGAAGCTTTGAGACCTCGAATATTTTCGAAATAATGGGTTTTACTGCTAATATAGCAGGACAGTTGACGTGACCAAGCAGGTAGTAAGGTAATTTTCTATGACACGGAGTTAAATACACTTGTGCTTTGTTGTTGTATTAAACATTTGTTGCTTTACAGAATGACTGTTAGGATGTGTAGGTTTTCCGCAATTTCATCATGAGACGTTTTAAAGAAGATTGTTAGAGTTTCACGCATTTATTAATAGGTGTTATTTGATGCCCGGAAGGTTTTAGATATTTGGTGAATCTGGATTTGCATCTATTGTATTTAAAACCACTAATGTGTTCAGAATATCTAATTGAATGTTTACTTCCGATCTTGCCAATGTGTACAGCCTTACATTCACATGTCAATTTGTAGATACTACTTTTGGTATATTTATTTTAAGGTTGAGATAATATGAAGGACATTACGGAAAACCTACACATCCAAACAGCGATCTTAAACAGAAACAAAATTTAAAATGAGCAAACTAATTTCGATAATCAATCCCTTATTAACACAATTAGAAAATTACCACAACACGTAAAATTAAAAAGTAAAACTTACTCCAACAATTCTAACTCTCCCTCCTCCACAGTTAAAACCTATTCGAAACATAATCAAGGAGATTAATACCGTGGATTATGTGCCTCATTTTAATTAATCTCAACATTTTATGATAAGATCAACAACTATATATCTATCTATATTTACTCATCACATAAAATACACTCTATGTTATACTAGCAACAATATCTCATCAATCAATTTTTTTATTTTATTTTATCTATTCTATTGGTAGCTTACCACTTATTGTTGATTATCCTACAAAATTTTCATACGTTATAATAAATAAAAATTTCACAAAACTTCCACCAATTTGTATTTTAAGCAAATCAACTTTATTATCAATAAGGTAATTATAATCTTGTTAATTTAAGTGATTATTTATTTAATATTACGTATATTATCTTCTAATTTCTTAATTTTATTTACATTTCTAATGTTTAGATTTATTGTATTTACAAATTTATTTATATTCAAGAAATATTTCCCAATAATTTGGTTTTCCTGAGACCTGAAAATGGTGTAACATAACACCGAAACATGAGGCTATAGATGACTAAAGAATAAATAAAGAGAAGGTAATAAAAGAAAAATAAAGAAGATTTAATCTACTCTTACTGATAGATTTTATTATATATTTATCAAATCCAAATCTTAAATTCATTTCCAAACTTTAAAAATACATACAATTTAATTTAGGGTTAAAATATATACAAATTTATTTAAAAAATAATTTGGTAAACGTTTGGTGCTACTGACAAATGATATTTTTTCTCTTGTCTATAACAACATAAACAACAAAAAGAACACTTATTTCGTAAATTAAATATATTAATACAATTTTGTCCATTTTTATGATTCTTCCTCCCAGCTACACAAGTCTTTATAATTATTTTTACCAATTGCTTAAAATTATTAGTTTAAATCAGTGTTAATAATTCTACTCTAGATGTTTTTGAGATTTTTGTGTTTCTCAAATAACATAGGAATTGAAATTTTAAAAACTCTGTATATTTTTAATGTAAATGCTGGTACATTTCCTCTAAATTCAACCTTTCTAATTATTAACAATTAAACGTTGCTAGTGTTTATACAACCCGAATGGCCAATAAAAATAAAGTGGTTAAAAATATCTTATATTTGAAGATTACTTTTGTAATGTTCATATTTCTACACTAATTTCCTCGTCATTACACAGCTGTAGAATTATGTAAATATCACTATCCTAATGCCCTCTTACTCTAACAGCTATAGACTGTTGACAATATAATTACCCTAATGATCTTATTCTATAACGGCTGTAGCCTATTATGAATATCGCTACCCTAATGCCCTCTTCTTTAACGGCTGTAATCTGTTGTCAATATCACTATCATATCACCTTGTTTTCCAAACGGCTGTATAATGTTGTTAATATCACTATCATAATGTCCTCTTCCACTAATGTTGTATAATATTGTCACTATCACTAAACCTATGTCCTACTCAGAACGCAAATATATAATGATTTTAATATCACTACCCTCCTGTCCACTTCATCATAAAGCTATAGGTTATAGTTAATATCACTTCCCTAAGGTCCTCTTCCTCTAACGGCTCTAGACTATTGTCAATACCACTAACTAATGTACTATTCCTCTAACAGTTTTAGAATATTTTCACTATCACTACCCTATAGACATCATCCTTTAACGGCTGTAAAGTCTTGTCAATATCACTACCCTAATTCCCCTATCCTCTAACGTCTGTAGACTATTGTCAATATCACTATTCTAGAGTCCTCGTCATCATTGAACACTTTCTGAAATAACATTTATTACACCTATTGCACTTATCTAACAATTTATCTGACATTAGCCTAATTCAAACAATAAATTCAGTATTAGTAGAAATCACCATTTATCACTCAGTGGCATTTTCAAATCTTCTTCGCTGGCACGATCATATTATGTGCACGCCTACCAATTATTTTTTTGGTCAAGGCCTTTAAGAAATTTTGGCGTGGGTGGGAGTTAGTATTCGAAATTATTTCTACTAAAGGTAATAAAGAATGTACACGTATTTGAGTGGACAACCATTTAGGGAAATAAATCTTAGTGAACCCAGCCGGGATTCAAAACCTGACTCCTCAATTAATGTCAAGATAGATTGGATGGGCTCTGGTATATTCATAGACCTCTCTCTATGTCTTAACCTAAATGTCCACTGATTCTAGTTAAGTTAAGTTAAGCAAACATTTATTAATTACTAAAGAAGACATAGACACAGAGAGGAGGACAATATTTGAATAGACTTGAGAGAGATAGGGTGTAATTAGATAGATTGGATAGAATAAGCTCAAAATATGGATACTGTGTAATGAGGTGGACTGGATAAATTTAGCTCAAGATAGTGATAGGGTGTAATGAGATAGATCTGGATAGAATTAGCTCAAGATAGGGAAAGGTTGTAATGAGTTAGACTGGATAGAATTAGCTCAAGTTAGTGATAGGTTGTAATGAGATAGACTGAATAGAATTATATCAAGATAGGGAAAGGGTGTAGTGTGATAAAATGGACGGAATTAACTCAAGATAGGGATATGGTTTAATGAGATGGACTCAATAGAAATTGCTTAAGATATTGATAGGTTATAATGGGGTGAACTGGATAGAATTAGCTCAAGAGAGGGTTAGGGTGTAATGGGGTGGACTGGATTGATATAGATAAAGATAGAGATAAGGTGTAATGAGATGGACTGAATAGATATAGCTTAAGATAGTGATAGGTTGTAATGGGATGAACTGGATAGAATTAGCTCAAAATACATGCAAATGTACACCACTATCCATAACTTGAGTCCGCCTTATTACACCCTATCCCTACCTTGAACTTGTTCTATTCAGTCAACATCATTACACCCTATATCTATCTTAAGCTAGTTCTATCCAGTCCCCATTATTACACCTTATCCCTACCTTAAGATTGTTCTATCTAGTCAACCTCAATCCACCCTTTCTCTTTCATTTCCATTCTAATTGGTTCCTCCAGCCTAAATCTTCCCAATGGTCTCAACCCATTGGGTTTTCCCGTCAGTATTCTGAACAAGGTTCTAGATTCTCTCATTTAAGCTACATGTCCTTCTCAACATCATCGATGAGACTTGATTATTCTAAAAATTTCTTGTGATGAGTTCCGGGTACCCTTTTTAGCCTTTTACTTGTGTTAGCCTCTATACCCCTTTAAATTTGTATTAGTTTTACCTTTTTTCCGTTTCATAATATTTACAATTGTGACTTTTTTTCCTTTTTATATATTTCTTTAAATCTAATCATATTAATTTCACCCTTTCTTTATTCACATTTTAATAATTCATCCTTTTTATCATAAATGTTATCTCCCGAGCAAGCCCGGGTACTTCAATGGTAGTCTAATTTATATTAAAGTTATCATCAGTGATTGGAATAATGGCCGTGTTCTCAAACATCTCTAATCTGTCGGCCTTGTCTGTGATCTTCGGCACGCTATACCAATTAAATCTGAGAAAAACCATCTCAAATCATTGAGCATGTGTATATGACAGCGCATTTACTAAAGAGCTAACAGCAAGCAGCTGTGGATTCACCCGTTCACCGAAAAAATATCTCAGAAAATAAACGTGGTCACGTGATGAACTCTAAGCCAATTACAAGATTTCCGCCTTATCATCGCTATTTGTTTCACTAAAGTTCAACTCATCTCTAATTCATCCGCTATTCCTGAGATGATTGGCATAGGAGAACCAGTGAAACCTCAGAACCAAAATCCTCAAATCAATGCGCATGCACGTTTGCAACGAATGCGCTCCACAGCCGTAAACAAGCAGAAAGCTTTGTTAACCATTTTTAGGATATTTGTAATAAACTGTTAATGTTAGGCGTGTGTATCAATATATTAGATTTTGCCAAGGCTCAGCATTATAATTTGAAAAAATCTATCGTAATATTAATTTCAAATATATTATATAAATCCAATAAAAAATAAAATTTGTTGATAATCATCTTTTTTATTGCAATGTATCATGGGTCAACCTATAGTGTGTGAAGTACTGCACAGGCTTAACATATTTCAATTAAAATTTTTAATTACAATAGTGTTGAACATTATTACTGGAAATAAATAGTTTTATTTATTTGAAGTAGTTAACATTCATTGTATGAACCAACAAATTTTAACAAAACATGAGAATTTCTAAGAATAAGAGCGAAACATTTACCAATTTTTCTGGGATGATATTTTAACATAACTTCCAGGGTTCTTATACATACCATAATCGACATAGAACCGAACGCTTTACCTCCCCTCCGAAGAAAGTTGCGCTTCGTTTCTAGTTTATTTTATAGTGAAGTGTCTGAGGTTTGACACTTATTAACTGTCTCACTTTTGTAGGTTCCCAACCTCGACATCCGATCATGTAGTTCCCGGCAGCTATAAACGGTTCCTTTAACCACCTGGAACTTATCAATTCTAAGATGAAGAAAATTAATATTTCGAACAGGCTCATAATGACAAGATTACGTTTTTAATGAGAAACATTTAAGTACAAATTAGTCAACGAAAATACCAATGAATTTATGGCTTATTTCGGTCATTTCCGTGGAAAAGAATGTTCATTATTGAGTCGATTGAAATAATATTTTTATTATTATGAGTTCCATAAGCCAGTAATTTGTGGTTTTCAGCTCCTGTTTATGACACGCTTTTTAAATAAATTAAAAATATCATAGTCTACCGGTTATATAAATATTATTGCTATGTTGTTGCTGTGTTATTTAATTGATTGTCCACAACTTAAAAAAATATGACTAAGTTTGTATTAATAATGGCTGGTAGAACACACATAAATCAAACACTATTAGTATGAAACAAACATTCAAACAGTTGTAATCCTATTAGTTGTAAGGATGACCAGGTATTAGCAATTGGTACTTCCATGAAAGTACTGTTTCAGTTAACCTTAATCAAATTCATTATAAAATATCAATATCATAAAGAGATACCCATGTGTGAGATTCTTACAGAAATTACATGTTTTCATCATGGAATACCTTGATTAGGTGGCACAGTATCTTGGGTGATTATATCCCTTGGTAACTTTTTATCCTGTTAGCCTCGTATGTGAGGCTCTCATAGTGTCGTGGATAATATTATATTACAGTATCACGTGTAATATTGGCATTTATATTTCTTATAAATCTTAGCTTCATTAATGAAAGTCTTTCTTTTTTACTATTTTGTAATTATTAGTATTTGTCGCCAGGAAACCTGATATATTTCAATATATTTTAATAGTGGTTTCATAGTAACGTATTATTGTTGTTTATTTTATATAGTTAAAATATTTAATTTTCATAGGTATAGTAAATAATATAAATGAAACTATGTTGTGATAGCATTGAGAAAATCCCTTAAGCCAATCCTGACTGGCCATACTGGTGTTGCTGTTAAATCTGTGGTTTAGGCTGTTTCTATCGGCTAATAGGTAGACAAATGATCTCAAATATTTCATCATAAGGCCAAAATTCCTGCTATCCATGGATTTTAAGTATGCTACCATTTCGTCCTCTTGTTCAGGAGTAAAAACCTTACTAAATTTCCCTTCCGAATTATTTTATTTGTGCTCAGCATTCTTTTTTTACGTATCTTTCCAAAGGAGATTTCGGTACTTTAAACTGCTGAGACGCCTTTAAAAATCCCATTTCATATGAAATAACAGCCTGCATTGCTAATTCTGTAGCATTAGCTGGAAAACAAGAAGAAAGAAGACGAGCTGGCATGACCTACTTACCCCATTGCACCATCCAAGCATCTCACGATAAGTCCGCAATTTAATAACAACACATCCTATCAAGACCGCGACGCGTAAAGAAATGACTGAGCCAACCCAAGTTTGAGCGATGACCGCTAGAGGTCGCGGTGTGATAAAACTTTCCAAAGTGTTTGAGAAGGGAACCGATTCCAGTTCTGGAATGCTCTCGATCAATTGAGCTCAATCTCAGAGCTTAATGATCGTGTATTTTGTCATGCGGTTCCCCTTCCTTGTGACACAATTATATTCTTACCATCTTGTTCCCCCCTTCTCATTTCTATGGGTCTAGGCATATATAATGCATGTATGTTGCCATTACCGGTAATCTTATATTTGGCTCTTGGTAGAGGAGAACGTAGCCTTGGCTGCGCGTAATAAAAATGTAAGGGAAATTTATTGTTTCGGCTTATTTTTATTTGTTTGTAATTTATTCTGGTAGGTAAGATTGAATTTAAATTTGATCATAATAAGCTTTTACAAATACTGTAATGATGAACATTATATTCATGACTAAGATCGATATATATCGATGGTTATATATTGCTTTACGAACTATTCTTGATCGTGGAGATGGTTGGAAAAATAATTATTTAGTAAGATAGGATATTTAATTAACGGTTGTTAGTAATAATACTTTTCTTAAATCTCTACCAGTATTGATCTAGTATGGCAGATATTAACTTAGTATTGAAATATCAGAAAATAGTATTGTGATTAATATTGATTTTTCTTTATTATTTATTCGTGGAGAATGTTTAGTCTTTTTGAAAGGGTAAATAATTAGGTCTGTTTTGGTCATGACCGAAGATAAATGCTTTAATATCTCTTGTTTTTGATAAGAATCCATTCAGATTCATTTTCTAACTATATCTATTTACGATACTTTGAAATATCAATTACTCTCATGGTTATATTTTCAGCTTATCGGATCATTATAGTAATATTTAAAATAGGATTGTGTTCTTGGTGAAGATGAGTTTAGTTATTTTTGGACAGTATAGTATTCTTTTGTGAGTGGTTTATATGAAAACCTCGTATTTGTTAAATATATTAAGTTTTAAAGTAAATTTGTGGCCCGATCTAACTACTATTTGTGGCCCAGTAAATATGTCTCCCAGGAATTATTTACAATTCTATTAATATCTGGTAAACACATATACCCTTTCCCCCTATGAAACAATTATAGGCCCACAACTTTACTTCCATGTTGTTGTGTCCCAACTATTTTAATACTTTCCTTACTTGAGCTATTGATTAATAATTAGATTTACACAATATTTACCACTTGACTAAAATGTATACAATTTCTCCTTCAACTGAATTTTGGCCTTTTTATTGTTGTAAACTTGAAGGTTTTATTTAAATAAACACATTGGCACGAATGCACTATTTTATTAATATATATTAGACATGTATGTAGATCCCAATACTAAACAATTAATATCAAATGTTTACTCTCAAGATGTCCCATTTTCTGAGTCCTTGTTTACTTTCCATGGATGGAAATGTCAGTTTGTTGAAAATCTTGTTTATTTTCCATGGCAACTCGGCTATTCACTCTTACCACAGCATACAGTAAACCTATATTTCCTTGTAATCATTTCAAACTACATCCAACGTTGGCTACATCAATAGTCCCCCCCAATTGATCTCAATGAGATTAACATTTAGATCAATTTTTAAATTGTATTACTTCCTCATATAAATACCTTGAATAGCTGTGTCGAATTAAATCTCAAAATTAACCTTTCTATAAATGCAAATAAAATTAGTTTCAAGATGGAGACATATACCATAGTTTTAACAAGAACAAAATAAATTATAATAATTAATGTTGATAATTGAACCTAGGTCCTTTATTTGCCAGCTTTTCCTCTTGATTTCTTCATCTTCTCTTTATACTTATTCAGCCACATCTGCTTCTACAGGGTACGGTTGTAAGAATTTTGCATTAATAGTTCCAATCAGTCTGTCCGTCGCCTGGCAGTGTATCATAAGCGTTTTCATTGTTTATACCTACAATTCTGCCAGGTTCGTAATATAATAGTTGGAGTTTTGATATCTTTCTCTGTTAATCGCTGACGACAGCTTGTGTGGTCTTATCAGTACCAACTGTCCGACTTCATATTTTGCCGCCTTCAGAAATTTCTTCTTATGCTTGCGGATTGGCTGTAACGCCATTCTCTCTTCCATTTTTCGAGATTGATCAAGTTTAGCAACTCTCGTCGAGCAGGAAACACTAATAGTTCCTCCAACTTACAGGTATATTTCATATTTAGGCCTGGCCTCTCTGAAAAAGCTTTCTTGCATTTGTTAAGGATTTCCCTTAACTCCTCACACTGATTATCATTAATTCCCGCTATTTCTTTCAATTTCCCATCAAGAATGTGGTCTATGGTCTCGATTCCCTCTCCTACACTAGTTCCTCCTTAGTTTACGTCTACATTGCACACCCGGTAAATGATTTGAGGTAGTTGACTCTTAGAGGATAATTAATAACCGACTCATTGTCCCCTAACTTACTATAATTACGGCTGTATTTACTCGTTTCAGAAACATTATATTTGTCTGGTATAGTTTCAATTGAGTGCAAAACCTTCGTCGGTGGTATTACTTCAATGCTACCATTCTTTACCGTCTTGACTACTGGGGACGTTCACCGGTTCACCTTACTTTTGATTTTTATTAGATTTCGGTTCCGAATTATAAAACTGTTAATCTTTAGTGTTTTGAACCGTTTTGATTTAATCTCTTTATCTTTAGCACTTCTTCGATACGTATCGTTGAACAGTTTGGAAGGGGGTTCTTCCCATTCCCCCCTCTCTTCTAAGTTTCCTACTATCCCTTCTGAGAACTACTTTTGCCTAACTCATCTGTCATATTAGCAACACTCACTAAAAGACTACTTAAGCCTCTACTTGCGAACTCTAATTCTATATTTCTTGCTTTTTCCTGTCCTGAATTATTAAACGACTTTACGGTCTTTCTTTTACCTTCAATGGTCTTTTTGGCTTAGTCAACCTGCTGACACACCCTTAAACTATGTATAGCTTGTTCTCTTTTAAACGGTATTTCGTATTTTTGCCAATCCTGCTGATATTCGACCGTTTTGGTCACATAATTTATAAGTGCACCCTTTGTTTTCAGCAAATCCGTTCCGATAGTAGCTGGGCAGGATAAATATGTAATCACTAAAATTATAATTTCATCCTCTACTCCCTCAAACTTTAATGTCAGCAACACTTATTTGATTACCTCAGTCGTTTTTACCCCGGTAGTGCTTAGTAAAGTGACAATTTGTACGGGCAGAGTTGGCAACCTGTGGTCCTGGTTTTCCTCTCAAATTAATTGATATGTCTCTTGAGACAAGCCACAAACTTGAGAACCCGTGTCAACTAGGAAATAAATATTTTATTTTCCTACGCGACCCTATATTTATGGTGATTTATATAGCTTTACTGGTGAGTCGATCTCTTTTTCTTCTAACAAGTTCCACTCTGGGGTCATTGATCGACACCGTATGGATTTTAGCGGTACTTGCTACTTCTTTCAATACTCTTTGTTCTGTTATCTTTCTTGTTTTCCTATTTGACCATATGGATCATAGTGATAGAGATTTACCAGTTTTGTGGTGAATCATTTTGGTATTTTCTTCCCACTTACATTGGATCACCTGAATGTTCCTGAATTAAGTCAAATTGTTCTGGAACCGTGTGCACCTCTGCTAAATCAACCTCAGTGATGGTCTGGATTGTTGGTCCCTGTTCCTTGGTTGGTTCCATTGGTTTCCCCCTATCATTAGTTTTGTAGAAGTTTTGGTTAATTTAATTCTTGTCTGACCGTCCTACGGGTGGTATTGGTGGGAATTCTGAGTTTCTAGCTACTAGTGGTGCATAACTCCTGTTGTTATGATTCCTATCTCTATTTACATCGCATCTGTTGCGAGCATATTTTCGTGATTAGTCCGGGGGGTGTGAGGAAAATTGGTTATAATGACCTCGTATGCTTGCCCCGTTATCTCTCGAACTCTCCTGTGACTCCATGTTATACTTCTCATATCGCCAACTCCTGGCCCTACTTCCGTGTACTGTTGGGCTTGCTTTCTCTGCACTCTGTTGTCTATTATTTCCACCATGTTTTTTAGACCTGCTACTATACTAATCTGTGCTGCTAAAAGTATGTCTTGTATTTGCCTGGTAAAATGATGAGTTAAGTGGAATACATATCTTTTCCTCGGTCATTGGTGTATCCAAAAACATGGCATGCAAGTGTAATCTATATATATAATCACAAATGGTTTCCTCTTTTGGTTCGTATTTACCATTAAAAACTATTTGTAAAAAACAATCCTGCGCGTGAATATTCCAGAAGCATGACAACTTATGTAACTGTCCCACTCCGTATCATGAATATCCGCCCATTACAGCTGCCTCTCCCTCAAGTCCATTAAGTAACAAGTTCAATTTAGCCAATTCCTTAGATACATCTTGCGTGATCTTATTTAATCTACAAATATATAATAAGATCGAAACTTTGAATTTCGGCAAGTCAATTTAGGTATTCTTGTTTTGATTTCTTTGAATTGTGCGTTCAACTGTGCAATATTTCATATGTGTTCCTCTCGCTGTGTTGTTGTCCATGTAGTAGTAATAATAGATGTATTAGCGGTGGGGGGTCTCTGGGAACTTCCCCCCGTCTCTAATGCGTTACGCGTATGGACAGTTGGCTGATCTTTTGTTTCACACATTTATAATCTTGTTCTAATGCTGTTTTTGCTGAACTAAACTGGTTGCTACCTGCTGCTCCTCCTTGAAACTTTCTTGCTCAGTATTCATTGTAGTTAAGTTCCCTTGTAATTTTATCTGTCCCTCCTGTATGGACTGTAATTATTGCTGTACCTCTTTAGCGGTCTGCTCCATGTCTGCATTTTCTTTTCGAATCCTAGTTGCCAATCTAATATTTTTGTCTAGTGTTTTCCCCGTCTCGTTTTGGGCTACTCATATGTGGTTGTCATCCCTTGAATCATCTCCTCTGTCTTCTTTTGGGAAGTTAATATTTCTCTGTAAATCAATTCTAAAAGTGTATTCAATAGTGACATATCTAATGTAGGTGGGGAAACATGCACTCCCTCCTCTGTGACTTTACCTACATGAGTTGCTGCAACATTCTTTGTTAGGTTAATAAAAGGTGTTTGTTGTTGCTCAACCGTCCTATCGTCAGGTTTAATTTAAATCGGTTCATCATCCTCAAATACCCTCAACTGACTGGTTGATCTGCTTACCAGGTCTGTGCCCCTACCTTCATTTAAGTGTTTCATTTCCTCTCCTTCCACGGTCTTCCCTGTTCCTTCCAAGGTAGTCTTCATTTTCCTTGTGGTCCTCGTAGACTATATTTCTTGATATCTTTGACAAGAGATATCCTGATATATTCCTCCTATCTATTACGTCTTAGAAGACTTGTACTTACTTGAAAAATGCCTACGGAATCTCTTACCTTGTGTCACCGCACTCCACACGCCACTGGAAAGTTACCGACTTCTTTATACTCTGTCACCACTCAACAATTCTGCTAACAGCTTACACCTATCTGAGGATTGTCGGTGTATCTTCTTGTAAAGTTGCTAGGTCTTGTAGTCGTAGTTCTGTCTGTAGGTAATCCAGATCTACCTGTCTTTAACAAACTAGTCCAACACGAGAATAGCGCTTTAGACCATGCGGCTACCAAAGCAATGTAACATTGAATTATTAAAATATAACACGATGTATCTTCCACCCGAATGTATTGCCCAGCGTGACGCATCATCATTAATTATACACCGTGGTAGAGGATATTATACCGTTGTAACAAGTTGATATTAGTATTTCGAGAAATTTCATGAGTACAAGATCAGTGTTTTATAAACAAAGTTCATTATTGTAATTAATATTTTAGAGATTATCTGTAAAGCAAACTATGAGTGAAATCAAAAGACAAATGTTGATGCACGGCACAGAAATTTAATTCAATTTTCAATTAATTTGAAGATTAATAGTAAAACATGTTGAGTTTAGTGAGAGAACAAAAAAAAAACTTTGGTAATAACTGTGTTGGTTGCGTGAATTATGTAAGGACGAAAATTTTGCAGCAGTTACATCATTCAATCGAAATAAGAATATATTTATAACATTATTAAAAATCATGCACATAGGGCTTATGGATTGGTGGATCCCTGGATGGAGTAGAATCACCTTCTGAGGTAACTGAATCCTCAGCGCCTTAACTCCCAGTGGTAGAGTGTCTGCCCTTGATGTGCAAGCAGCAGGAAAGTCATTATGTGCTGAAACTAATATAAATATTCCGATATAAATAGTACTGACATAAAATATTCACGGCAAGTTTCAAAATTTTAGTTAGAGTGATTTTCAATAAGCTCTACCAAACATGTTACTACATTGTGTCTAATTTAAATTATTTGAAAAAGACACCTGAACATGGGAATTGAGCCCAAGGCCTTTGCTCAGGGCACCGATGTTCTACTACTGAGCTATCTAGGATTCATCACATGTTTCGGCTCATTCTAACTCATAGTTTAAGACTGAGTTTGTGATGGACGTGTAGAATCGTCAAATAAATATGATTGAACAATACTATGAGAGTGATCATACAGTCATCTGACACTTGGGAGGTGTTTAGTCTTTATTTCTCTATGTTTTATTAATTTTATATAAATTTCATCATTGTTTATTTAATTAAATATTTCTTATATTAATTCATTCTTCATTCATATAATTATCACATTTTTCTGTTTACCACCCTTTTTCAGTAATTTATTTTTGTAAGGGCGGTACATTTTGTCTCTCGGTCATTAACGCGCGTTTTTTTCTTTAGTCCGCAAAGGGCTCCTCTAACAGGTAGACGTGTGTCACCGCGCGGCTCACAATTAATAACTTATTTTAGTAATCATAATAACCCATCTTTCTCGGAGTGTGTGCGTGAAGTGTACATCAAATAGACGTATGAGTCTTCCAGATCATCATCGCAACCCCAGGTAGGCCTACTTGGGTCACAAACAACGGATCGTCAGCAGCAGGTAGGATCCAATTACATCTACTCATGCACACATCAAAATAAATAACTCTCTCTCTCAATCAAGTTTAAATCAGGAGGTCTGTTATGTAGCCAAGTATGCAATACAAGATTTTAATTTTAGCGCGAGATTCTAATGAATAACCACGCACATCATAAACTGAAAATAACAGAATCAGTCTTAGATTAGGAGTGAAAAATGACTCTGAACACGAGAAGAATCGTGGTTAGCTAAATGGTATAGCAATAGTATACTAAACTCAAGGTCCCAGCATCGATTTCTGTGCAAGTATGATTTTTCATCTAATTTAAATTAATTAAACTGAGATCCCTTCAATACGGACAGTGACGTAATTACAATGATTTTAAGCTTGTGTGTTGATATTAATACACAGGTTTTCTCAAATATATTGAACCAAATCATATTCATCTAGGTACATATAAAGTAAACAACTGTCTCACCTTGTAGTTTCCAAACCTCGACATGTTTGTGAACGATCATGTAGATCTCGGAAGCCTTAAACAGTTCCTTAAGCCACCTGGAACTAATCAATTCAGGAAAAATAAAATAAATATTTTGATCAGGCTCATATTGATAAGATTACGTTTTTAATGAGAAGTAATTGAGTACAAATTAATCAACGAAATAACCAATGAAGTTATGGCTTTTTTCGGTCATTTCCGGGGAAACGAACGTGCATTATTGAGTCAATTGTGAGAATAATTTTATTGTTTGGAGTTTCAGAGACCTGTAATTGGTGACTTCGAGCCCCTGTCTCTAACACACTTTTAAAATAAATTAAAGAATTCATAATCTCACAGTTAAATTAATATTATCGCTATATTGTTGCTGTGTTATTTCATTCATTGTCCTCAACTTAAAAAAATATGATTAAGTTAGTATTAATAATGGCTGGTAGAGCACATATAAATAGTTGTAATCCTTTTAATTGTAAGGATGACCAGGTATTAGCAATTGGGACATCCAGGAAAGAACTTTTTCAGTTAACTTCAGTCAAATTCATTATAAAATATCAATATCATAAATAGATGCACATGTGTGAGATTCCTACAGAAAATACTTGTTTTTATTATTGAATACCTTGATTAGATAGAAAAATATCTTGGGTGATGATATCACTTAGTAACTTTTTATACTTTTAGCCTCGTATGTGAGGCTCCCGTAATGTCATGAATAATGTTATATTACAGTATCACGTATAATATTTGCGTTTATATTTAATATAAATCTTAATCTTAGCTTCATTAATTAAACTTTTCCTTTTTTACAATCAAGTAATTATTAATATTTGTTGCCAGGAAACACGATATATTTCAATATATTATAATAGTGGTTTCCTAGATACATTTTACTGTTGTATTTTATTTATCTAGCTAAGATATTTATTTTTCATACGTATAATAAATAATTTAAATGAAACTATTCTCTGACTGGCAAAATATTTTTATGTTAAAATACATCGCTATTAAAAATCCATGTTTTGTGTCCCGTCACCAGCCAGTAGATCAGTTTCCAAAACGTTTACAACAAGCTCCCTTTTTCTTTAAAAAATCTAAAAATTGTAAAATATCATGTTAGCCCTTTTAACCCAAAATCGAAATAAATAGTTCCTCTTACTTAAATATTTTTTATTTTTTTACTCTATGGACAACTTACATCCAGAAAAAAGACGATATGATATTGAACGGAGGAAGGGTTCTTCAAGTTTCTTCAAGTTTTATTTGTATGTATTTGTTGATATAAGTCATATAGAACAAATTTACTTTTGGGGAACAAGAACTATTTAATGATCTAGAATAACTAAAGTTCTAAATAACTTAAATGTATGATTTGTGTTTGATACTATATTTGGCCAGTTTTATTAATTGAAGCTCAGCACGTTTCACCCCTAGGTCACAGAGGGGAGGCGCGGTCATTATTTTCTCTCTTCGGAGTCACTAATATTTCAGAAACTGTGAGATCTGTATGGTTTTTAAATTATTCTCTAATACATAAAGATTTAACATTGTAATAATACTTTTTTGATCTAGATATTACGATGAATCTTTTCGTTGTATATGCTCTCGTAATAAAAATAGGGTAATTATCGATTCTGTCTTTCTTCTCTGTCTCTTGGCCTAGAGCCGAAAGCATTTTACGGGGGGTTGAAACTTGGTATCTAGGGTTGTTTAGAGGTTATCCATAGGAGTGTTTGGAATTATCAATCCAACCCTAAAGTTAGAGTTGATTTACAAGAGATCTTTTTTCGAAATTAATTATAAAGATTCTGATAACTATTTGTATCCAGACACTTTTTAATATTACTGTTATGACCAGTAACCGATTCATAGAGGATGGGAGCACATGCAGACATTTAAATAATACGAGAGATGTTTATTATTCTATAACTAACTAGATTCCTTTCTAAACAAAAACAAGCGCCTATGTTATTTTAACCCAGGTATGGCAATATCGCATTATTTAATATTTTGAAATAGATCCTTTTCTAAAATGATCGATTCATTTGTCGAACAATGAGGGTTTTTTAAATTAAAAATATAGAAATTGCTCTAACGATTAGGTTTAAATACATACAAAAGACGTAATTTTATATATTTACTTTTATTAGACAAATAAATTTATAGAAGCTTACTGATGAAAGATTTTAAAAATATTTGAAGTATTTTTCTAAATTAAATACAACGATTTTGTTCTTAAGTGGTATCAGGGGTATTTATTACACTATAAAAATTTTAATACACTTTGTTCCAAGATATGATGCACCATTTAAGAAAGTTTGTACGATTGTATCGTGCCATTTAATTTTATTTGGGAGAAACGGAAAAAACACATGAAATTATCACCCGTTGACAATAATAGTTTCTCAGTAAGATATTTGTTCGACATATTTTTCTTTCTCACTCTATGAGGTACTATATTGGCTTAAGAAAACTGGAAGGTATATGATATATTAACACCCATATCGATGCTCACATAGTTTAGTACGTCACTCGTTTTGGATTATATTGCTGGTGACAAGGAAATCAAACTTTCTAATTTACTGGTAGGGCTTTTTTCCCTAAAAGTTTTGCCAATACCTCCAAGCAAATGCGGTAAAATTTTTTTCTAGAAGTCTACCTTACTCATCCCTATTTTATTAGCTTAATTGATACATTCGTATCTCCCAAACGGGTTCCAATACTAAGATTTAGATATGAAGGCGTCATTCAATGATAATAAATTGCCACAACGACTATTCTGCTTCCCTCAGATTTTCACATTTTTATAATTTTATCTCTAATGTTTTAATCGTTTTCCTATTTTAAATTAAACTTATTCATTTCTTTATAACCTAATCTAACAAAAGGAATTATTTTTGTTAATAAACACAATTTTTATATCATATCTAATCCAATCTAACTAACTAACAGGCCATAAGGCGCTCTAAAGTTCATGTCCACCAATCCTAACTTGACATCCAACTTCCTTCAAATTAATTTTGAAATTATCCTCACATCAACTTCCTTGTTTACCAAAGGATCTGGTAATTTCAGGTTTCCCAACTAAAAGGCTGTGTACAAGGTTGTTATCACCCATAATCTAGAGGATTTATTATTTGTATATATAATTAAATGTTCCAAAGTTCTCTCACACCAAAACTACTTGTTTCGAGAATGAACATTTCATCGGAAGAGCTTATTTACTATTTTATATAATGTGTAATAAAGCCGTTTAGGATTTTGTATTATCTGATCTTTCTATATTTACAGTAGAAATGTAAATAAGGAAGCAAGGCTGGTAAGAGATAGGTAGATGTTGATTGGAAATAAGTTAAGAAGCTAGTTTTTTAAGCCAACACTTCATACTACCCACTAGGATTATACGATCGTATAATAATTAAGCTAATGGTTTTAGGGATAAGGAAGGTTTAATGTTTAGGAAGTGTACCCGTATTTGCGTGGAGGAATAGTAAAAAACAATTTTGGAAAATTACCCTCAATAATAACGACTGAAATTCGAACCTCGATCTCCCCGTCATCGACAGTCTATTCTACTACGAGAGTAGCACGTTAGACCATACGGCCACGGAAGTGGGTAAGAAGCTAATTAAACAACATTTTAATTTATTTATTTTACATTAAATCTTACTATTTTCCGGGACATTGACATCAAAATGCCCTATGGGATTAAAGATAAGGAATCTAACATTTAAAGGAAATGTACAGTATTGTACATGCCTGATTATCTTTCGTAGAAATCTTTTCTAAAATACTAGACCCCCGCCCCCAGGAGCAAACATCCTAAAGCCATTGACAAAAAAATTTGGAATAGGGGCGCATAATATAATCGTGCGTTGGGGTGCAACATATTTTAATACTCAACTGGAAGTGTGTAGGAAAAAATCGCAAGGAAGTCCTAGGAAGAGATGAAATGAGCAGATAGCAAAAAGAGTTAAAGTGTGAAAAGAATAAGGAAAAAAATTAAAGGAGGAAGAATGGTAGAAGTATAGAATAAGATGGAGACATTTTACTAAACTGACCCGGCCACAGGCTGGAAACAGATGATGATGATAGATAATTGATAAAACTACTTGTTTGTCTAGTATTTCTACATATAAAATACAAATCTAATGGCATGATCCTGCAATAAAGGTAGAGTAGCCACGGCCATAGCTATGATAGTGCCAACATTTGCTAATAGAGGAAGTCATGTGTTCAGCACATCAAGCCTTACAGCCTTTAATCTCAGTTTTATAGACCGGAAGTGCTAATTTATTTAATTAACTAATTTTTCCTCAATAAAATGGGTTTGAATCCATTCCAGACCCAGTGCTTTACAGAAAAATTCTGAAATCACCAATGCTCAAACCGAGAATGTCTGGATATGTATATATTATGGTAGTATCATTCTATTCACTGTTTCCTTGTTAGTTTATTGATAGTGTTAAATTTGCTATTTTATATTTTGTAAACATTTAATATGGATTTTATATTTTCAAATCATTACAACTTAGTATTTACCATGTGCATAAAACTATTCAAACAGCACAGTATACTCAGAGCTACCAAGTGGACAATTATGAAAGCTGTGTTTCCACGGTAGGGAGATTTATTTTTGATAGTCTTTTGTTTTTTTCGCCATTATGAGCATTCTTTGGAGACCATGGACTTGAAATATACTTCACTACACAAAGTAAATTTCTTCTCAGGTCCACGCAAAATAGAGGCTTACCAAAAAAAATAAACATTTTTACTTATTTAAACCATTCTATTTAACAATATAATATGTCATTGGTTATTTTCGCGTTATTAATCATATACCGTGAAGAAACAACATTTTACCATCCACCAACATTTTGATATATCTTATATGAAATGAGAAATAACTTAAAACGCTTCAAGATATCACATTAATAGATTTACTAAACAATATATATTTCATAAAATTTAAACAAGAAACACTATAAGAATAATTACTATGTTTTTATAAAATTTTATTAATTAAAATTTGTATATAATGGGAATGTACAAAACTAAAAAGTCATCATTGTTTGATAGCTTTGAACCAAGAGTAGTTGAACTTGATATTGTAAATATTACGTATGTGATCGATAGAGGATTACTTTTGCATCGTGTTGTATGGCATCAAGATGATGCTTTAGTCCTATTTTTTCGACATATAATAAACATGTGCAGATTCATTTTGGTTCAGTTTTTGTATTTGATGTATATATTGACAACAGTAAGAATATAATAGCTATGGAACAACTAAGTCAATCCTCCAAATTTCCTGTATCAACCTCTCTTCGATGAAACTATGAATGCTAAAAGGAATCAAGAAAAATACCTTTCCAACACACACAACAAAATCAGATTAATCTCGGTGTCAGAATAGTTGGAAGCAGGCATTTTCATTGAAAAACAATCTCAAGACGATGCTGACATTTTTATTACTGAAACAATAGTCCTGTAGAAATTCATTAGTTGTTGTTGTAGGAGAAGATGTATTCTTTTATTGCTTCTATTATCTCGAACGCCTGCAGAGAGAAGTTTTCCTTCTGAAACCAGGTAAAGGAACGGCGAGAGGAAAATATATTATTCACAAAGTTTCAGCCAATATGACAGGGGCAAAGCTCGTATTTTATTCTTACACGCAATCACTGGATGTGATACAACATCTGACATTTTAACAAGGGAAAAGTAAAATCTTTGAATATATTAGAAAAGTGTGAGGATTTACAAGTTTCGGCGGAAGATTTTAAGCAAGAAGACTATTCTTAAGAATTAATATTTTCTAATGTACTATGCTTCCTCTTATCGATATATGGTGCTCCAGTTAAGTAAGTGTCCATTTATACACACAAACACTCGTGTTTTTTTAAGACTACAAGAAATAACAAACCTGTAACGCTAGATTTATTTACACCAACAGCTAGTGCAGCTCAGATTTAGTTTAGGTTATATTGTATTGGCCAAGGTTTGACACTTATTAATATTCGATGGCAACAATAAGCTTTGTAAGAATTAAATAGCCAAAGCTATTATTTATTCTTCTTGTGAGGATTACTCCTACTAGATATCATATTCTGAAAATTGAAAAATTACACTTGGACATGGTAATCGAACCCGGGACCTTTGGCTAAGTACGCCTATGCTTTAACCACTGAGCTATTCAGGATTCGTCCCGTGCCCAGGGTCATTCTTCACTCATATTTTATGGCTGAGCCTGTGATGGACTTAGCGGAAATCATCGGCTACAAGTATGTGATTATATTAATATCACGAACTATCAGATAACGCAGCCATCTTCGACTCGGTAGTTGGCATATTGCTGCCATTTGTACAATTATTATAACTGTACGGGATTGCATATTAAGAATTAATCATGAATTAGTCATGAATATAATGTTTATTATTACAGTATTTGGAAAACCTTATCATAATCAAATTTAAATTCAATCTCCCCTACCATACTAAGCCGAAACATTAAATTTCCCTTACATTTTTATTACGCGCAGCCAAGGCTACGCTCTCCTCTTGCATGGGCCAGATCCAAGAACCCCGGTAATGGCAACATACATGCATTATATATGATTAGATCCAGAGATAGGGGAAGGGGGGAACCGCATGACAAAAAACACGATCATTAAGCTCTGAGAATGAGCTCAATTGACCGAGAGCATTCCAGAACTGGAATGGCTTCTCTTCTCAAGCACTTTGTAATGTTCTATTACTCCGCAACCTTTAGCGGTCACCACTCATATTTGGGTTGGCTCAGTCAGTTCTTTAAACATCGCGGTCTTGATCGAATGTGTTGTTATTAAACTGCAAACTTATCGTGCGACGCTTGGATGGTGCAATGGGGTAAATAGGTCATGCCACCTCGTTTTCTTTATCTTGTTTAATGCTACAGAATTAGCAATGCAGTCTGTTATTCCAAATGAAATGGGATTTTTAAATGGGTCTTAGCAGTTTAACGTACCGAATTCTTTTTTAGAAAGATACGTAAAAAAAAAGATTGCGGAGTACAAATAAGATAATTCGGAAGGGAAATTTAGTAAGGTTTTTACTCCTGAACAAGAGGACGAAATAGTATCTTACTTAAAAGCTATGGATAGTAGGCATTTTGGCCTTTTAATGAAAAATTTGAGATCATTTGTTTACCTATTAGCCGATCGAAACGGCCTAAACCACAGATTTAACAGCAACACCGGTATGGCCAGTCAGGATTGGCTTAAGGGATTTTTTCAACGCTATCACAACATAGTTTCATTTAGATTATTTACTATACATATGAAAATTAAGTATTTTAACTATATAAAATAAAACACAACAATAATGCGTTACTATGAAACCACTATTATAATATATTGAAATATATCAGGTTTCCTGACAACAAATACTAATAATTAACTGATTGCAAAAAAGAAAGACTTTCATTAATGAAGCTAGGACTTATAAGAAATATAAATGCCAATATTACACGTGATACTGTAATATAATATTATCCACGACATTACGGGAGCTTCACATACGAGGCTAAAAGGATACTAAGGGATATCATCACTCAAGATACTCTGCCATCTAATCAAGGTATACTATGATGTAAACAAGTATTTTCTGTAGTAATCTCACACATGGGTATCTATTTATTATATTGATACTTTATAATGAAGTTAAGTATTTTTAAACAGGTCTTGTTTTTGTAAATATTTTCGATGTTTTATTTAACTTTTTTTAAATTTTACTTAAGTATTCCATTACGTCTGAACAACTACCAATTTTCGTACGGATCAAATCGCGCGGACGAATCCGCCCCGTCTGATCATAGTTATTGCCCGGTCAAAGATGCCACACGTAAAAAAACAAAACTTATCTCATTCGGTAGAGTGTCTGTATACTGAGATATAAATATAGGGTTCGTATCCTGGCATAGCTGAAAAATCTATAATTGGTGAAATGTAAGCTTCCTCTCTCCACAGGGATGAATTAACGGGCCATGGGCCTGTATGTTGTGCCCATTTTAAATTAAAGTTTGTTTATAAGTCGTTTGTAATATACTCGGTTGAGAAATTGCACGTTAATCAACTCAAAAGAATTTTAAAAAAAATTACAAATAAAAGGGCAATGCTAATCATCCCATGAAAATGTCTTTGAGTGGAATATTTATGAGGTGTATTTTCAAATTTGGATTATAGCTTTGCAGCTATTAAGAGATATTAAATAAATTATCATTGTAAAATTGTAGTACTATTAACAAAAAATCTTTTACTTAAAATAGGCCTGTATTTCATATAAAAACCTACAGCTTCTGAGCTCTAGACAAATATATATGACTCAGAAATTGTTGGTTTTTATAAAAATATTTTTTTTATTCAAACTTTGAAATAGGATATTGATTGCTATGATCGTTGGTGGATGGAGATATTCCACTTTTTTCAATAATATATTTTTAGAACCAATGGACATAAAATCTTGAAATTTTAAATCAAGGTTCCTTTCTAAAATTTGGCGATTCTTTTTATTATATATTTTTAAATTTCATCCCCTAAGGGGTTATAGAGGGGAAAATGGCTGGTTTATCTCATGTCCTTCAACACGATGGGTCCCGTGGTGCAGGCACAGATGATGGTGTTGCTCTTAATTATTGAAAAAACTAGCCTATTTTTCGGTGGGGTGGAACACTGAAATTTGGCAAGAAGGTAAAGGGAACATTCGAGATAACCAAATTCATCTTAAAATTTGACATTTTTTTACTAATAGCTGAAGAAATCGGAAGCGAGTTGGGGGAGGTTTAAGATTTACAAAACTAATCGAAACAACTACTCCATGTGGAGGAAAACCAAAATTGAGCAGGCAAATATAGGGATCATTCTAGATAATCGTAATAGTTTGGATATTTAATGGGTCCTAAAATGGAGGAGTAGGTGTAGGGGATTGAAATTATTGGGGAAACCCCTATTAGATGAGGTATAAATTATAAATTTTCAGGGATTGCAGAGGACTCAAAATAGCCAAACAAGTTTTATTTACTTAACATTTCTTACCGATTTATTATCCGATAAAATTTTAATTGGTAATCCAAAATAAAATATACCTTTAAACTAAAATAATTTTAGCGAAATATATAATGTTAAAAAATTGTGAAACCCAGCTTAAAATGGCCGCTTCATTCAGCGAGAAATTATTAATAGCTCTCAAACCACACGGCTTAAAATGCAATTATCTGTGTGGTTTTATGGATCGCCTTCTCTATTCAGCCTAATCCTTTTATCGGTTTCAACCTTCACCTAAAATCACTTTGTCATTTCAGTAAGAAAGAGGGAAAAGAAAACTACGAATCTTCCTATCACAAAGTAAAGAGAAAAGTTTGCTGCTGGTTCTCAAATATATTAAACTTTTCTTTTGTGAGTTCATTAAGAAATTATTATATTTGTTGGAAGAAGAATAAATTTAGAGCTCTTTTTCATCAAGCCTAATCTCATTACTCCACAAATATAATTTATAAGTCGTTAAAAATGAAATTATGTCATATTTTTCACACATTATTTCTAATAATAAAACTTAAATATAGGTTTGTTACAGAAAAAGAGCCCTTTTGGAATATTTCGACCCTATTTTGTCGTAAACTGTATTTTTAAAATAATAATAATTGTATTTTAAAAATAACACATCGTAGAATTAAATATTATGTTGAAGCAAAATATCTGCACGGGAATTTCTCGCTTACCGAGTCAAACTTACTTATTTACTTAAATCAAACAATTTGTCTACTGAACTCAGCCTTACTACCTGTTCGGGATATCCGAGGATTAGAATTAATGGAGTAAATTAAAGATTTGGAATGGAGAATGGAGAAATGTGGTCTTATTTGCAGTGATAAACATGAAAAAATATTTTTGAAAATTATATTTCAGTATATAATCAGCTAATATTTTAACCCTGACCTCCCTTTAGCCAGAAAAATAGACAAGATGAGACAGAAGCCTTTTTACGGTGAACCCACTGGCACTAACTTTACTAGAAAGTCAAAAAAGTAAAAGAAAAATCTAATTCACACAAGTTTTTTGCGTTTAGGATTAAATTTTAGATCTATATTTTGTATATACTATGATTTTTTTTCAATAAAAGTCTAGAAAGTCCAAACATATTTCTTTGCAGGCAGCATTGATAACATTTTACTATTTTATTTAAGTTATTTCAGAATATATATATGTATATATATATATATACATACACATACACACACAAACTTAAAGTTCGTGAGCTATTCATATTTTTAGCTAATTCTTTCCAGTCCACCTCATTACACCTTATCTCTATCTTGATCTAAATCAATCCAGTCAACCCCACTACACCCTAACCCTATCTTGAATTAATTCCATCCAGTTCACCCCATTACAACCTATCTCTATCTTGAGCTAATTCTATTCAGTCTATCTCATTACACCCTATCACTAACTTGAGCTAATTCTATCAAGTCTAACTCATTACAACCTATCCCTATTTTGAGCTAATTCTATCCAGTCTATCTCAGTACACCCTATCACTATCTTGAGCTGATTTTATCCAGTCTATCTTATCACACCCTATCTCTCTCAAGTCTATTCAAATATAGTCCTCCCCTCTGTGTCTATGTCTTCTTTAATAATTAATAAATGTTTGCTTAACTTAACTTAACTAGAATCAGTATACAATTGGGTTAAACCATAGAGAGAGGTCTATGAATATACTAAAGCCCATCTAATCTGGCATGACATTAATTGAGGAGTCAGGTTTTGAATACCGGCTGGGTTCACTAAGATTTATTTCCCTAAATGGCTGTCCACTCAAATACGTGTACATTCTTGATTATCTTTCGTAGAAATATTTTTCGAATACTAACTCCCATCCATGCCAAAATTTCTTAAAGACCTTGACCAAAAAAAAATTGGTAGGCGTGCGCATAATATAATCGTGCCGGCGAAGAAGATTTGAAAACGCCACTGAGTGTTAAACGGTGATTTATACCAATGCTGAATTTATTGTTTGAATTTGGTTAAGGTCAGATCAATTGTTAGATAAGTGCAGTATGTGCAATAAATGTTATTTCAGACAGTTTTCTATGATGAAAAGGAATCTAGGATAGTGATATTGACAATTATCTACGGCCGTTAGAGGATTAGGGCATTAGGGTAGTAATATTTACATTATTTTACTTATATGTGATGACGAGGGAATAAGTGTAGAAATATGTACAGTACAAAATTAATCTTCAAATATAATATCTTCTTTTTGGTCACCACGTTTTATTGGCCATTCGGGTTGTACGCATACACACTAGCAACGTTTAATGGTTAGTAATGAGAAAGGTTGAATTTAGAGGAAATGTACCAGAATTTACATTAAAAATCTACAGGGTTCTTAAAACTTCAATTCCTATGGTATTTGAGAAACACAAAAATCTCAAAAAGCATCTAGAATAGAACTATGAACACTGACTTAAACTAATAATTCTAAGCAATTGGTTAAAAGAATTATAAAGACTTGGGAGGAAGAATCATAAAAATGGACAAATATAATTTGTCAGTGGCACCAAACGTTTTACCAAATTATTTTTTAAATTCAATTTTTATATATTTTAACCCTAAATTAAATTGTATATATTTTTAAAGTTTGGAAAGGAATTTAAGATTTGGATTTGAGAAATATATAATAACATCTTTCAGTAATAGTAAATTAAATCTTCTTTATTATTCTTTTATTACCTTCTCTCTATTTATTCTTTAGTCATATATAGCCTCATGTTTCAGTGTCCTGTTACACCATCTTCAGATCTGAGGAAAAACAAATTTTTGTGAGATATTGCTTGGATATAAATAAATTTGTAAGTACAATAAATCTAAACATCAGAAATGTAAATAAAAAAGAGAAATTAGAAGATAATATACGAAATATTAAATAAATAATCACTTAAACTAACAAGATTATAATTACTTTATTTATAATAAAGATGATTTGTTTAAAATACAATTTGGTGGAAGTTTTGTGAAATTTTTATTTACTATAACATATGAAAATTTTGTAGGATAATCAACAATGAGTGGTAAGCTACCAATAGAATAAATAAAATAAAATAAAATAAAACAAAAAAATTGATTGATGAGATATTGTTGCTAGTATAACATAGAGTGTAATTTATGTGATGAGTAAATATAGATAGATATATATTATTGTTGATCTGATCATAAAATGTTGAAAGGAATTAAAATGAGGCACATGGATCTACGGTATTAATCACATTGATTATGTTTCGAATAGGTTTTAATTGTGAAGGAGGGAGAGTTAGAATTGTTGGAGTAATATGGGTATCTCTTTATGATATTGATATTTTATAATGAATTTAATTAAGGTTAACTGAAACAGTACTTTCATGGAAGTACCCATTTCTAATACCTGGTCATACTTACAACTAAAAGGAATACAACGGTTAGAATGTTTGTTTCATATAAATAGTGTTTGATTTATGTGGGCTCTACCGGCCATTAGTAATACAAACTTAATAAAAAAAATGTAAGTTGAGGACAGTGAATGAAAAAACACAGCAACAATATAGCAATAGTAATTTTTTAACCATTATATCTTTAATTTATTTAAAAAGCGTGTCATAGACCGGAGCTTAAAACCACAAATTACGGGCCTATTATACTCCCAACATTAAAATTATTCTTACAATCGACTCAATAATGCACATTCGTTTCCCCAGAAATGGTCGAATTAACCATAACTTCATTGGTGTTTTTCGTTGACTAATTTGTACTAAAATGTTTCTCATTAAAAACGTAATCTTGTCAATATGAGCCTGTTTGAAATATTAATTTTCTTCCTCCTGGAATTGACAAGTTCCAGATGGTTCAAGGAAACGTTTAGAGCTGCCGGGAACTACATGATCGGATGTCGAGGTTGGGAACTTACAAGGTGAGACAGTTAATAAGTATCAAACCTCAGCCAATTCACTATAAACTAAACTAAAAACGAAGCGCAACTTTCTTGGGAGGGGAAGTAAAGTGTTCGGTTCTATGTCGATTGTGGTATGTATAAGAACCCTGGAAGTTGTGTTATAATATCATCCCAGAAAAATTGGTAAATTTTTCGCTCTTACTTTTAGAAATTCAAATGTTTTTTTTTAAATTTGTTTATTCATACAGTGAATACTAGTTACTTTAAATAAATAAAACTATTTATATCCAGTGATAATATTCAACACTATTGTAATTAAAAATTATAATTGAAATATGTTAAGCCTGTGCAGTACTTCATACACTTTAGGTTGACTCATGATGCATTGCAATAAAATAGATGATTATCAATATATTTTATTTTTTATTGGATTTATATAATATATTTTAAATCATTTTTACGATAGAGGTTTTCAAATTATAATGCTGTGTCTTGTAAAAATCAAATAGATCGATACACACGCCTTGCATTAACGGTTTATTTCAAATATCCTAAAAATTGTTAACGAACCTTTCTACTTGTTTACGGCTGTGGTGCGCATGCGTTGCAAATGTGCATGGGCATTGACTTGAGGATTTTGGTTCTGAGGTTTCACTGGTTCTCCTATGCCAATCATCTCAAGCAGAGCGGATGAATTAGAGATGAGTTGAACTTTAGTGAAACAAATAGCGATGATAAGGCGGAAATCTTGTGATTGGCTTAGAGCTCGTCAAGTGACCACGTTTATATTCTGAGATAGTTTTTCAGTGAACGTGTGAATCCACAAATGCTTGCTGTTAATTCTTCAGCACATGTGCTGTTATAGTATTATACACATGCGCACTGATTTGAGATGGTTTTTCTCAGATTTAATTGGTATCGCGTGCCGAAGATCACAGACAAGGCCGACAGATTAGAGATGTTTGAGAACACGGCCATTATTTCAGTCACTGATGGTCATTTTAATACAAATTAGATCACTATTGACGTACCCGGCCTTGCCCAGAAGATAACATTTATGATAAAAAGGATGAAATATTAAAATGTGAATAAAGAAAGAGTGAAAATAAAAATGATTAGATATAATGAAATAGATAAAAAAGAAAAAGAGTCAAAATTGTAAATAATGTAAAACGGAATAAAGATCAAACTAATACAAATTAAAAGGGTATAGAGGCTAACACAAGTAACAGGCTTAAAAAGGGTCACGGCACTCATCACAAGACATTTTTAGAATAATCAAGTCTCATAGATGATGTTGAGAAGGACATGTAGTTTGAATGAGAGAATCTAGAACCTTGTTCAGAATACTGTCGGGAAAACCCAATGGGTAGAGAACATTGGGAAGATTTAGGCTGGAGGAACCAATTAGAATGGACTTGAAAGAGAAAGGGTGGAATGAGGTTGACTGGATAGAACATGCTTAAGGTAGGGATAGTGTGTAACAATGGGGACTGGATATAACACGCTTAAGATAGATATAGGGTGTAATGATGTTGACTGAATAGAACAAGTTCAAGGTAGGGAGGCAAGGTAGGGGGTGCAATATGGCGGACTCAAGTTAAGGATAGTTGTGTATATTTTTTAGGCTTGGCAATGAATTTTACAGTTTCTAATGACATAGTGCAAGTAGGTAAAAGTACGTGACAATATAATATAGCAGCTAAGATGAGCAAAATAATTTAAAAGTCCAAAAATACTTATAAAGATGAAAAGGTGATATTATTAAAACGGGTAAAAAGAGTATAGGAGTAGGCCTAAGTAGGTCTAATAAAAATTTATAATTCCTCCTTCCAGGTGACAATGTTTGTGTACAGGAGCTACCACAATCCTTATAACATAACTATATGAAATGTTGTATTAAATCTTTCTCTCGATGTTAATACATCTTCATTTTGGTTGTTGTTAATCTAGTTAATATAAATTAAATACATTTTCTAAATTCCTTCTTTTAGGTTCACATGTTCGTGCAAAAGGAACCCCCCATTAAGGGCGAAGATGAATATGAGGATGGAAGCTTACCATAGGGTGAGTATGGCTACCAGGAATGTTGAATTACATCCTGTAAAGAATATTAAGTTGAAAGGAGAGGAGATGAAGATCGTAGTGACATCGACATCGGAGAATGAGCTGACATCTACTACGGAGGAGCACAAAGAAAAAATTGGAAAGTGGGAGATTGAAAGTGGAAACATTTTGGAAGAAGGGGCCCATACTTTTACGTACCTAGTAGAATGACAGAAGAAATTGGAGAGAGAACTAAAGGATTAGGAGGTAAGGTACATTAGTTGGAACCACTAGCACCTGCAGAAAAAGGGAAGGAATTAGAGGGGGGAAAGTATGGAGCAGTTGCAGAAGAATAAAACAACCCGAGTGGTCGGGTTGACATTTAAGACCCGGGTCATATATATGGGAATTTCGAGGAGACCCTCCAGCTTTCAAGGTTAGAGGAGCAACAAACTCTCAATTTGGCGATGAGGCATATGGTCAGGACTGGTCATGATAAGGGAGAATCCATAGCTTTCCCTACCCCTGAAGATTTATATAGGATCCAGCTCAGAGCGATGAACCTCCTGACAGATAATAACTATTATCGGACAAGGTGAAAAAGGTATTCGAAAGGAGGAGTGAGGAAATGACCGTTATGGATGAGACCAGGAAAGTTGTATAGGAACTTCATGTGGATACTGTATGCTTTCAAGATTCTTATAGTGCAGTTGGTGGTAGGATCCAGCAAATACCAGCTACTGCACGAATTGTGGTAGTAGGCAAATCACTGATGAGTGCAATAATGGTTTTTAATAATTATATTACGGTAACAAAGGTGGATCAATAAAGCAATGAAAAGGTTATTTGCATCAAAATTAGATCGGGATAGGCACAGTCATCCTAGTCAATATGTATTTCAAGTTCAAGGAGGATATTGAACAGTGCTTAGTTCAGATAGAAGTGATAGATGACACTTACAAGGGAAATTCAATAATATATCTTACTGATGTGAACGCAAGGTCATCTTTGTGGTTCAGCGACAACCTATTAATGTCAAATGGGAGAATAGTTGGATATAGAGCGTACAAGAGGTGTGAGAATTTGGAAGAGGTTATAGTTGTGAAACAATTGGACGTATTGAATCATTTAGGTAGCCCACCGACTGATGTGGGAAGAGCTGGAGCCAATTCAAATATAGATGTGACAATCTGTAACAGGTAGGTGATGGAGATTGTTAGGGACTGGAAAATACAGGATGGGATGACCACTAGTGACCACAATATGATCATTTTTGAGAAATGAAGAGTGCTGATTGAAGAAAGAGGGATGGGTTCAAGACTCAGATACAACATAAAAAAGAGAATTAGGATAAGCTCAGAGAGATACCGGTGTTCTAGGAAACCACTTATATATAATAATATATAGAAATACATTTTGTTTCTAGGCAACAAATAATAACCATTGCTTGATTTTAAAGAACGAGAGAGTTTGGTTAATGAATCTAAGATATATAATACTTATAAAAAACAAATATTACACGCGATACAACATTATCTATAACATTACGGGTGATTCACATGCGAGGCTTAAATGATAAAAAGAAACTAAAGGATATCATCACCCAAGATACTGTGCTATTTAATCAAGGTATTCCATGATAAAAACATGCGTTTTATGTAGGAATCACATACATACTTATCTATTTATTATATTGCTACATTATAATGAAGTTAAGTAAATTCAAACAGGTCTTGTTTTTGTAAATATTAACGATGTTTTATTTAACTTTGTTTTTATTTTACTTAAGGATTCCATGACGTCTGAACAGCTACCAATTTCCGTACGGATCAAATCACGCGGATGAATTTGCCCCGTTGATCATAGTTATTGCCCGTTCAAAGATGCCACACGTAAAAAAACAAAACTTATCTCATTCAGTAGAGTGTATACTGAGATAGGGATATAGCGTTCGTGTCCTGGCATAGCTGAAAAATCTATCATTGGTGAAATGTAAGCTTCCTCTCTCCACAGAGATGAATTAACGGCCATGGGCCTGTATGTTGTGTCCTTTTAAATTCAAGTTTGTTTATAAGTCGTTTGTAATATACTCGGTTGATAAAGAGCACGTTAATTAAATCAAATGAATTTTTAAAAAAACATTACAAATAAATTGTCAATTGAAATAGGATATTGATGGCTATGATCGTTGGTTGATGGAGATATTCCACTTTCTCAATAATATATCTTTAGAACCAAAGGACTAAAACCTTGAAATTTTAAATCAAGACTCCTTTCTAAAAATTGAATGATTCTTTTTATTATATAGTTTTAAATTCCATCCTCTAAGGGGATATAGAGGGAAGAATGGCTGGTATATCTCATGTCCTTCAACACGATGGGTCCCGTGGTGTATGCACAGATAATGGTGTTGCTCTTAATTATTTAAAAAACAAGCCTATTTTTCATTGGGGTGGAACACTGAAATTTGGAAAGTATAACTAATAGAAACAACTACTCCATGTGATGGAAAACCAAAATTGAGCAGGCAAATATAAGGACCATTCTAAAAAACCATAATAGTTTGGATATTTAATGGGTCTTAAAATGGAGGAGTAGGTGTAGGGGGTTGAATTTATTTTGTAAAACCCTATTAGATGAGGTAGAAAATATAAATTTTCAAGAATTGCAGAGGACTCACTTAAAATAGTCAAACAAGTTTTATTTATTCAATATTTCTTAGCCGATTTACTATCCGATAAAATTTTAATTGGCAATCCAAAATAAAATATACCTTTAAACTAAAATAATTTTAGCGAAATATATAATATTGATAAATAGCAAAACCCAGCGTAATATGGCCTCTTCATTCAGCAAGAAATTATTAATAGCTGTCAGACCACACGGCCTAAAATGCAATGGTATGTGTGGTTCTATGGATCGCCTTCTCTATTCAGTCTAATCCTTTTATCGGTTTCAACCTTCACCTAAAATCATCTTAAGTCATGTCAGTAAGAAAGAGGGAAAAGAAAACTACGAATATTCTTATCTCAAAGTAAAGAGAAAAGCTCGCTGCTAGTTCTCAAATTTATTAAACTTCTCTTTTGTAAGTTCATTAAGAAATTATTATATTTGTTGGAGGAAGGATAAATTTAGAGCTCTTTTTAATCAAGCCTAATCTCATTACTCCACAAATATAAATTTTAAGTCGTTAAAAATGAAATTATATCATGTTTTTCACATATTATTTCTAATAATATTTCGACTCTATTTTGTCGAAAACTATATTTTTAAAATAATAATAATTGTATTTTAAAAATAACACATCGTAGAATTAAATATTATATTGAAGCAAAACATCTGCACGGGAATTTCTTGCTTACCGAGTCAAACTTACTTATTTACTTAAGTCAAACAATTTGTATACTTCACTCAGCCTTTCTACCTGTTTGGGATATCCGAGGATTAGAATTAATGGAGTAAAGATTTAGGAATTAGACTTAAGAGTATTTGTACTCTATTTTAGTTAATTTAGAGCGTGGAACCATTTAGGAGGTAAAACACCATCAGTATATATGAACGAACTTCCATCTACTATATATCATTCACCAGGGAAGCATAAGTTTTTGAGATTGACACCCCAGACCATGCAACCACCGATTCATGCAAATCTAGCAAAATAAATTATAATGACATAGAATAAATGTTGGAAGAAAATACAGAAGGTAATCGCGAAATATATTTTTTTTATAAACTTGTTATTATAATACTTCGAAATTTTAATTTATTTAGTTCATTAATTCCTACCACTTTATTTTGAATATTTTTACAAGAAATTTTTTGTTACATAAACCACGTATTGATAGCCATAAAGACTACAACGCGTATTTACACTTGTTATGTAGGGATCACAACCATACAGCTGGGAAGAAATGTAGTCTCATTTGCAGTGATAAACATGAAAAAATATTTTTGAAAATTATATTTCAGTATATAAACAGCTAATATTTTAACCCTGACCTCCCCTTAACCAAAAAAAATAGACAAGATGAGACTGAAGCCTTTTTACAGTGAACCCACTGGCACGAAATTTACTATAAAGTCAGAAAAGGAAAAGAAAAATCAAATTCCCACAAATCTTTTGCGTTTGAGACTAAATTTTAGATCTATATTGTGTATATACTATGATTTTTTTTCAATAAAAGTCTAGAAAGTCCAAACATATTTCTTTGCAGGCAACATTGATTACATTTTACTATTTTATTTATGTTATTTCAAAATATATATCTATATATTTTCGTTATTGCTTGCACGTGGCACAAAATATATATATATATATACACACACACACAAACACGGATCTAATAACTAACAATATGTTAAAACTAAACGATAAAATTTATAGAATTACTACAACTTTACTTACTTGCTCTATGGCCTTAGTAGCTCGAAAGTTCGTCACCGCACTCATTAAAGTACATGAGCTATCCCTATTTTGAGCTAATTCTTTTCAGTCCTTCTCATAACATATTATCCATTTCTTGAGATAATTGTTTCCAGTCAACCTCATTACACCTTATCTCTAGCTTGATCTAAATCAATCCAGTCCACCCCACCACACCCTAACCCTATGTTCAGCAAATTCTATCCAGTTCATCCCATTACAACCTATCATTATCTTGAGTTATTTCTATCCAGTCTAACTTATTACAACCTATCACTATCTTGAGCTAATTCTATTCAGTCTATCTCATTACACCCTATCACTAACTTTAGCTAATTCTATCAAGTCTAACTCATTACACCCTATCCCTATCTTGAGCTAATTCTATCCAGTCTATCTCATTACACCCTATCTCTCTCAAGTCTATTCAAATATAGTCCTCCCTTTTGTGTCTATGTATTCTTTAGTAATTAATAAATGTTTGCTTAACTTAACTAGAATCAGTATACAATTGGGTTAAGCCATAGAGAGAGATCTATGAATATACTAAAGCCCGTTCAATCTGGCTTGACATTAATTGAGGAGTCAGGTTTTGAATCCCGGATGGGTTCACTAAGATTTATTTCCCTAATTGGTTGTCCACTCAAATACGTGTACATTCTTTATTATCTTTCGTAGAAAAAATTTTCGAATACTAACTCCCACCAACGCCAAAATTTCTTAAAGACCTTGACCAAAAAAAAAATAATTAGTAGGCGTGCACATAATATAATCGTATTGGCGAAGAAGATTTGTTGTTATTTCAGAAAGTGTTCAATGATGACGAGGACTCTAGGATAGTGATATTGACAATAGTCTACTGACGTTAGAGAATAAGGGCATTAGGCTAATGATATTGACAAGACTTTACAGCCGTTAAAGGATTATGTCATTAGGGTAGTGATAGTGAAAATATTCTAAAACCATTAGAGGAATAGTACATTAGTTAGTGGTATTGACAATAGTCTTGAGCCGTTAGAGGAAGTGGACTTTAGGGAAGTGATATTGACAATATCCTATAGCTTTATGTTGAAGTGGTCAGGAGGGTAATAATATTGACAATATTTTACAGTTGCGTTATGAGTAGGGCATAGGTTTAGTGATACTGACAATAGTCTACACCATTAGTGGAAGAGGACATTATGATACTGATATTAACAACAGTCTACAGCCGTTAGAGGAAGAGGAAATATGGACAGTGATATTGACCATAGCCTCCAGCCCTTATAAGAACAAGACGATATGATAGTGATATTGACAACAGTCTACAGCCGTTAATGGAAGAGGGCATTAGGGTAGGTATATTCATAACAAGCTACAGCCGTTAGAGAATGAGATCATTAGGGTAGTGATATTGTCAACAGTCTACAGCTGTTTGAGTAAGAGGGCATTAGGATGGTGATATTTACATAATTATACAGCTGTGTGATGACGAGGGAATTAGTGTAGAAATATGTACAGTACAAAAGTAATCTTCAAATATAAGATCTTCTTTTTGTTCACTTCATTTTATTGAACACTTGGGTTGTACGCATACACACTAGCAACTTTTAATGGTTTGTAATGAGAAAGGTTGAATTTTGAGGAAATATACCAGCATTTACATTAAAAGTATGTGGGGTTCTTAAAACTTCAATTCCCATGGTATTTGAGAAACACAAAAATCTCAAAAAGCATCTAGAGTAGAACTATGAGCACTGACTTAAACTAATAATTCTAAGCAATTGGTAAAAAGAATTATAAAGACTTGGGAGGAAGAAACATAAAAATGGACAAATATAATTCTTCAATGGCACCAAAAGTTTACCAAATTATTTTTTAAATTAAATTTTTATATATTTTAATCTTAAATTTAATTGTATATATTTTTAAATTTTGGAAAAGGAATTAAAGATTTGAATTTGAGAGATATATAATAAAATCTATCATTAATAGTAAATTAAATCTTCTTTATTATTCTTTTACTACCTTCTCTTTATTTATTCTTTAGTCATCTACAGCCTCATGTTTTGGTGTAATGGACCACTATCTTTAGATCTGAGGAAAACCAAATTTTTGTGAAACATTGCTTGGATATAAATAAATTTGTTAGTACAATAAATCAAAACATCAGAATTGTAAATAAAAAAGAGAAATTAGAAGATAATATACGAAATATTAAATAAATAATAACTGAAACTAAAAAGATTATAATTACCTTATATATAATAAAGATGATTTGTTTAAAATACAAATTGGTGGAAGTTTTGTGAAATTTTTATTTATTATAACGTATGATAATTTTGTAGGATAGTCAACAATAAGTGGTCAACTACCAATAGAATAAATAAAATTAAAATAAAACAATTGATTGATGAGATATTGTTGCTAGTATAACATAGAGTGTAATTTATGTGATGAGTAAATATAGATAGATATATTATTGTTGATCTGATCATAAAATGTTGAAATTAATTAAAATGAGGCACATAATCCACGGTATTAATCTCCTTGATTATGGTTCAAATAGGTTTTAATTGTGAAGGAGGGAGAGTTAAAATTATTGGATTAAGTATTACTTTTTAGTTTGGCGTGTTGAGGTAATTTTCTAATTGTGTTAATAAGGGATTGATCTTCAAAATTAGTTTGCTCATTTAAAATTTTGTTTCTATTTATAATTGCTGTTTGGATGTGTAGGTTTTCCGCAATGTCCATCATATTATCTACAAATTGACATGTGAATGTAAGGTTGTACACATATACAAGATCGGAAGTAAACATTCAATTAGATATACTGAACACATTATTGTTTTCAAATACAATAGATGCAAATCCAGATTCTACAAAACCCACTTGAATATAAAGATTTTATAATTATAATTTTATTAATCTCGCTTGTTATCTAAAGTTTCGAATCAACTACCCGGCCATTAATTATTCGAAAATATTTGAGGTCTCGAAGCTTCTCACATTCCCAATATTTATTATTCTATTCATGAAATTTTAAAATATATATAGAATACACGTTGTAACAATAATTTGTTTGCTGACCTCTAGTCTAAAGGAAGATGTTAGTAATGTCAAGAGTTTTACCCTTGAAATAATATTAATGGATTAGTGATTGGTTGTAGAGTGCTATGTGTGCTGCTTTAATCTTTGTTAGTTTCGTAATTCGTACCACGTCTTGTGTATAATATAAACTATTATAAGGATGGTGACAGGAGACAATCGATGATAAAACACTCTCAATACACCTGTCCAGGGTTCTAGCTCAAAACAACCCATCATCGGAGAACCAAGCTAAACGATCTTAACGTCTATTCTGCGCGACCGCCGATATGTGTTACGATAATAATACACTCTGTATTAAGGTTTTGATTAAATAACAGATAAATAGACGATTACAATGCAGAGACCAAGGCATTGAATTAAAAAATGTTAGTTTTAATATTACTATTGGACTATATCTATACAAATTTAGGTATTGTGATGTTATTTTTGGTTAAAAGAATTACTTATAATAGAAATCTAATAGTCAGTTGACTCAATTTCTTCTAATATATTATAACGTTGACAATTTTACTGTTTATTTGTTTTAAATTTCATTCACAGCTCCTAAATTTTCGAATATTCATTATTTATTCATTTACAATTAAAATATATACTATACATATAATCTACTTACCTTTATTTCACTATATTAAATCATCTTTCTTTGTTTTGATTCATAAACTGCCAACCCGCTGTGTTTATCAATTTTGTTGGTAGATGATTTTGACGCTATCTGCTTTAGAGAGTGGCTTATTTCGGAACTATAATTAAATTAATTTATTTTTATGTTCTTGGATGCTTCTGGCATATGGCTGTTCCTTGAAGAAATAATTGCCCCTAGCGGAAGAGATTATTATTCTCATTTGGTTTTTTTTTTGTGCCAAATTTAAATTAATTTTTAAGATGACTTATGTTCATATGTCAACATTATAATTATCTTTATAGTAATGCTCTCAATATTTAAATAGTTAAGATTGTTTGTTTTATTCTTTGTTATAAATCCCGGTAAATATATATACTCCTTGGCCGGAGATTGTTTATTTAAAATCAAAAACAATATGTTTGTGTTTTGTTTAAGTTTTTGTTGTGACACTAAAATTGGCTTTGAAAGCATGAGGAAGGACCCTATCTGGGGATCCTTGAATTATATTTTTTTATGGTTCATTGTAATTATTATCATACAAAACTTCTCTAAAAGGAAGTATTAACTTGTGAGGAAGGTCGAGTTGAAGTTAGCAAGGAAGATTTTGTGGAAATTTAAGGCCTGGAATTAAATGTTGACGGAACTTTGGATCAGCATTTACAAGAGCAAGGACATTTTCGTGTGAGATCAAATTCATCTGTAATCATCCTGTTATGGATTTAAATGATTGACTATAACACTTAAAATTATTAAAGAAGGATAAATAACTTCAGTTTTCAAATCAGAATTATTACTGTTTGTCCACCTCAGAGCAATATTTTTGTTTATTAAAGAATCATAGCATTATTGTTACATGTTATAAGGGATGATTTTTGTTGTTAAAATCCTGTTATTTGGTTTAAAGAAATATTCCTGTGTCAATATTTATGTATATATATATTCTTTTATCCTCAAAATTCAAGTGAGAGTTTAACATTTTCAAATATTGCTTAGCAATACTTCTATTAATTTTATCACATAGGAGGCAAGCCTTAATAGGTAGAATTTATTTAAGGATATAATTTACATCAATAATTACAGTCACTCTTTAAATTTAATTTTGTTTTTTTTATTACATCAAATTTACATTGTATTTTTCTTTTGAACTTGCATCCCATGTATATCTATTCTCAGTAGATTAGATGTCCAGAGTAAGAATAATAATCTACTTCAGGAAGTTTTCTGTTGTAAGTGTCCAACTTAAGTCAACACTTTAGATAAAGTCCAGGGGTCTTGAGAGAAAGGGTTTTCGTCTTACCGCTGAGCAGTTTATGGGGAAAAAAGTATTTAATGATAAAAATCTACCTACTTCACAAAAATAAAAGTGGCTGGTAGTTGGCGCCCAACAACATTATTATATATTATAAATTAAATAAATTCATTTGTATCTATTCATAAAAAATTAATAAATAATAAAAATAAATAAAAATATATACTTTTTTTTTCATCACAATATAATGACAAAATATTATATGCGTATCATTTAGATTGACGTACTTGCTCGACAATATCCATAAAATGGTATTAAAACAACATTAGATTTGTATTATTTTGAGTTAAAATAAATCTGACATTTGGTTTATGAAAGTCTAACAATAAAATTATTCTTACAATTAACTCAATAATGCACTTTCGTTTCCCCGGAAATGACTGAAATAAACCATAACTTTATTGGTGTATTTCGTTGACTAAATTGTACTATGAACTTTCTGATTTAAAAATTAATATTGTCAATATGAAACCGATCGAAATATTTATTTTCTTCCTTCTGGAATTGATAAGTTCCAGGTGATTCAAGGAACTCTTTAGAGCTGTCGGGAACAACATAATCAGCCACAAACATATTGTGTTTGGTAGCCTACAAGGCTAGACATTTGCTTACTATTATGTAGTTATATGCGATTTGGTTCAATACATTTGAGAAAACCTGTATATTAATATCAACAAACAAGCTGAATATCATTGTAATTACGTCACTCTCCGTATTGAAGGGATCACAGTTCAATTAATTTAAATTAGATGCAAATTCATAACTGCACTGAAATCGAGGCTGTGACCTTTATTTTAGTGTGTTAATGCTATACCATTATTCTAACCACGATTATTCTCGTATTCAGAGTCATTTTTCGCTCATAATCTATGACTGAGTCTGTAAGTCTGAGTTTGTGATGTGCGTGGATATTCATTAGAATTAAAATTAAAATCTTGTATTGCATACTTGGCTGCATTACAGTCCTCCCAAGTGTCAGACTCAAGTATGATCACTCTCATAGTATTGGTCACTTATTTGTAGCTGATGATTCCACACGTCCATCACAGACTCAGCCATCAACTATGAGTGAAGAATGAGACGAAAAATGGGATGAACCCTAGATAGCTCAGTAGCAAAACATTGATGCCCTGAACCAAAGGTCTCGGGCTCAATTCCCGTGTTCAAGTATCTTTTTCAACTCATTAATATTAGATATAATATAGTATCATGGTTGGTAGAACTTATTGAAAATCACTATTACTAAAATTTTGAAATTTCCGTGAATATTATATGTCAGTACTATTTATATAGGAATATTTATTTTGTTTCAGCACATAATGACCTGCCTGCTGCTTGCAAACCATGGACAGACACTCTACCATTGGGAGTTAAAGTTCCGGGGATTCAGCTACCTCAGAAGTTGATTTTACTCCAGCCAGGGGATCTACCATGTCGTGAGCCATATGTGCATGATTTTTAATAATATTTTTAATATATGTATTCTTATTTCGATGGATTGATGTACTGTTCCTCCCGTAAAATTTCCGTCCCTACATAATTCACGCAACCAACACGGGTAGTACCAAAGTTTTTATTGTTTTCTCACTCAACTCAATATGTTTTACTATTAACCTCCATATTCATTTGAAAATGGAATTAAATTACCATGCCGTACATCAATATTTTCTTTTGATTTCACTCATAGTTTGCAATACAGATAATCTCTAAAATATCAACTACATTGTTTTAATTAGTAAATTATTGTACAACCCAAATAGGTAGTAGGACGTGATACTAAAATGAAATCAATACAAACCCACATCGAAGGTCACATGGTCAAACGTGTTACTGTCGTTAATTCTTTAGTCTATCTGGGTGTGGGATCCGATCGGATAAATAATGTTTTCTTCCCCCTAAATAGTTCCCCACTATCAAGCCACGCAAATTCAAGTACGTTCACTTTAAAATTCTTCCTTCCTCACTCTTATTTTACTAGCGAAATTAATCTAACTGTGTAAGCTGAACGGATACCAAGATGCACTGGAAAAAAAATGTTGAGACACATTGCCAGTTTTCTGCAACAAATTAAAATACAGAAGAGCGCCGATAATTTGGACGTCAATAATCCGGATCGTCGATAGTTCGGATCACCAAGAAAAAAAGTATTTATAAAAATAACCATAATGGTATTAATATCAGAAATATGGCCGTCAAAATACGCACCTCAACCCTTGTTGGTAGAAAATAATTGGATACTTTTTTCGTTACTAGAACTGATTATTTAATCAAGACCTGGTCGATCCCCAATTAGTCCGAATTATCGATGCTCTGCTCTATTCAAATTTTGTTGAGGATTACAACTAATCATCTTGCTACCATCAAAGATTAATAAGTGTAAAACCTCAGCCAATACACTAAAAACTAAATTAAATCGGTGGCACAACTTCCTTCGGAGGGGAAGTAATGCCGTTGGTTTCATGTACGATTGTGGTATGTATAAGTACCCTGAAATGTTTGTGAAAATACCATCCTGGCAAAACTGGTAAATTATTTCACTCTTACTCATAGAAATTCTCATGCGTTAATATAATCAGTTGGTTCAGGAAGTTAACGTAAATTACCTTAAGTAAATAAATCTATTTATTTCCAATGATGATATTTAACAATATTGTAATTAAATACTAAAATTGAAATATTTTAAGACTATTTTATTGGATGAGATTGACAAAGTGTCTTAACATTAATTTGTTAGTATTAAAAGTATAAAGATTATTTATTACTGTGACGTTGTCACAAACATTAAAGAATGAAAAGACTATTTGGCTCACCGGTTCTGTCCCCATTTGGCTGGGCTGCAACACGGCATCAACTCGACGTACGTTCAGCGGCACTACTAGTATCAAAGTGACTGTCCGTGGTTTGATGCTCACCTCCGAGCTCACCTCGAACAAGTGACTGTCAGAATGCGCAGATTCATGCGCGCCAACTAAGTGTTTTAGTGTGAAACAGCCTACTTACCAGCGCGCGATTTGAATAATAGCCCAATCAAGTCAGAACCATCTCGATGCTCTGCACTTCCCTAACCCTTGTTCCGACAGTGTTTCCCGCAAAGTGTGAACACGTGACTTTGACTCTATTGTATATAACGGCCGGACTCTATTGCCAAATCACTCATTTCTCTGCGCTCATTTAGGTGAGACACTTTGTGTTCAGATTTGTCTTAGTTTGTTTTCTTTATTTCAAAATTATGTTTGGCTCTACGAACTCTAATTTAAACGTTTCGGCGGTATTTATTTGAACTTGATTTAAAACTTAAATTCTTAGGAGACTGCAGGATTTGCCTGCAAGTCGTAGTTGTTCTATTAAACATTAAACTTTCATTGTAATTGCAGGCCCGTCTTATCCGCTTCACGGATGGGTTCGGGGTTCCTTTCGCCACCATCTTGTGGCGCGAAATATTTTATGAAATCTTGTTGAAAAAAGTATGGCTTTACTTGTCAAAGTAAAAAAAGGTCCTAGTCCTTAAAATTTAATGTACTTGTTATTCAAATCTGGGGCAGCGAGCCCGCGCACTTTGCGCTTCAGCTAAGTTAGTTGTTAGGTTGGTTTATTTCATTGATATTTGTTAGATTTCTCTTTTTGTGCCTTTTAATGGCTGTTAATTATAATTCAGCATACTCGTGCCTTTTTGCAGTATCGGCACCGATGAGTTGTATATTTCTTTACATTTGTTCATGTTTATCATATCTAGTTATGTTAGTCGCTTTCTGGACAGGGTCAATTTTAAATGTGTCTATTTATTATTTTTTCTCTGTATCATCTCTAAGGCTTGGGGTCATGCCCCGCTATTATTGATTCAGCCTGTTTATTATTATTTTTCTACACTTGTACTCTAAGTATGTCTCACTTTTGCTCTCTGCGAGTATTGTTGTTTTCAGAATAAAAAAAATAAACTCTCTTGTAATCAACCTACCTTTTATTTATGGTGATATGAACCTTTTAAATTAAAGGGAGGGTTAAACATATGCGAAACTTTCCCATTCCATTTTGGTATAGGTGGGTGTCGTCCTGTATTTAGTATCGACTCGCACTTTAGGCTCACTAAGTCTGACTATGAAACTGGCCCATAGTCCAATTGTAATATTAAAACCATCATTTTTTAAATCGATGTCTTGGTCTCTGCATTGTAATCATCTATTTATCTTTGATTAATCAAAACCACAAATATAGAGTGTATTATTATCGTAGCATATATCGATTGTCACACAGAATAGACGTAAGATCGTTTAACTTGGCTTTCCGATGATGGGTTGTTTCAAGTTAGAATACCGAGAGGGTGTATTGAGTGTGTTTTAGCATAAATTCTCTCCTAAATGTCGACATCCTTATAATAGCTTACATTATACACAAGTCGTGGTACGAATTACGAAACTAACAAATATTAAGGCAACACACATAGCACTCTACAACCAATCACTAATTTAGTAATGTTATTTCAGGGGTAAAAGTCTTGACATTACTAACATCTTCCTCTAGACTACTGGTCTGCAACCAGTGGGCCGCACGAGGCCCACACGTACACTCATGGCGTCTCATAAAGTGTTGACCATACTTATATAGTAGATGGCCCGTATTATTGTTACACCGTGTTATTTTTATAATCAGTAATTAATAATAACTAATGATCTAGAATTTGAAATAAACATTATTTACTTACGAATTGTATTAATCCTGTGAAATACTCACATTCACATGCCACACTTACACACAAGAAAACATTGCTAAGCAAGGTGGTGAGACAATTAAACATGTTTTATGGCGCGAAGCCGTCAGTTATACCAAATAATATGCATGGTGCCATCTTCAATGAAGCTGGATGAATCACTACGTAAAGCATTTCTGTTAACAGCTTCCTAAAAAATATCATGAACTTACCTGTGTTACAAATATAACTTTTTTTTACTCTATACAAACGAGGCTTGAAATATGCGATGCAAAGCTAAATCCAAAGTGAAAGAAAGATTATTGTTGTCACGTAAAATTACCAGTTGAATCAAAACAGTTCCAAAAGAATGGAATGGCTCCTGGGAAAATTGTGGAATTGTTTCCTGGATCCGATAGCATAACAAGGCTCGCAGGAGTCGTGACTTCTAAAGATGTAATTCTGAGACCCATCCAACGAATCTACCCACTAGAGGTTCCTGATGATAGATGTGGAACACTGAAGACTTCGTTCGAGGAGAAGAGAGTAGCTTATTTTTAACATGTTTCTAGAAATGAAGTATAGCCCCCAAAGACCACACGTTCTAGCAGAAGAGTCAACGTCCCCTCACGATATACCGATTAGTTGAGGATATCCATCCTCAATGATGAGATGATGTTAGAAACAGAACTTGAGTTAGCATCGGAAAACATTGTTTTGCGTTGCTTAGAGACTTTTGAAAACAAGATTAAGAATTTTACTGTTAAAATAGTAGATTGTATTACATTTGAAGATTTGAGAGGATATAGTTTTTAATTTTCTCTGTGAAATGCCTGCTATTACTCAGCCAATAAGTTGTGGACATCTATCTTGCTTTCAGGGAATGTAAAACTAAATATATATAAAACAACTTTACCTGTTGTCCTCTCTGGTTGTGGAAAGTGGTTTCTTGACTTACATGACGAGAACAAATTTAGGATGTTCGAAAAAAGGTGCTTAAGAAGATATTTGGTCCAAAAAGGGATGAAAATACTAGATTGGAAGAGGTTACATAATGATGAGTTACATAACGAGTATTCATCACAAGACAATGTTGGGATATTCAAGTATCGTAGATTACGGTGGGCAGAGCTTTCTAGAGCCTAACGCCGTAGAATAAGTAAGTAAGGTAGCTGAAGACTGTACCCAGATGTAACGACGGTAGGGTAGCCAAATTATGCTAGAGACCATACACTCTTAGGTATAATAGGCCTACCTTATCATAAATATTAAGTAATTGATTCAAGGTCTTCAATTATAGTCTACATCAGTGGTTCTCAAACTTGTATACTTCACGTACATCCTGGATATATATATATATATATATAACTGGGAGATATATATATATATATATAACTGGGAGATATACAATGTATGGTTATAAAATATTTTAGTATAGTAATGGATATAAATCTAACAAAATTTTCAATACTACAACAATGTCCTGCTTCACCATTTAGTTACTAGAGTGTTACTAACTGTATAACTGTACTTGTACATTAATTCCACCACTTGGTTACTAGTAATTCCACAGCTTAATCTCGTAGGGGTAGAAAGGCAGGCAATACTTTCAACCTGGGCTCTGTTCCATAAAGCTAAAATTATTGACAATCGTCAGTTAAGTCACCGGTGTTGTCATAAGAAACGACTAGTTACAGGGGTTTTCAAAATAGTTCATGAATTAGTTCATTAGTCCCTAATTGTAAAACCAAGGCTGGTCAAGTAGACAGATATTCAGCTGTTTAATCTTGGTTATTTTATCACTACGTCTATACTTGTTCATTTTATCCGTAGGCCTGTATATTATATTAATAGTTCAGTCACTATAATCAAAAAGTAATTGAAGTTATGGATTAATTCTGAGCTTGCCGAATTTTGGTATGTATTTTTATTTAATAGTTACAAATTATACAGCGAAATCACCAACCATTAAATGAACGGAACATTTTTTACAGCCCATTATATATGTCAAAAATGAGTTTTAAGTCAATATCTGGTTATCTATTCGTCCTACGACTAATATTAGAATATTTCATACAAAAAAGTTCTATAAATCTTTTTCGCAGATGCAACAATTTCGGATAGTATTCAATGTTTTAAACTTAAATTCATGTCGTTATCTACTAGTTGGAATATTCTAATATAATATCATTTTTTTATTACTCACTTAACATAAAATACTGAATATAGTAACTACTACCTGTGTTTTATAATTTATTAGTATCACGTCTGATGGGTCAGGGATGAGATAGGTATAATTTAGAGGTACTTAATGCATCCACATTTTCGTAGATAGCATGGGGAAACTCTTTAGTAAAAACAGCATTAATGCACCCGACCGGGATCTAACGCTGAACTCCTCGTCCTTGGCAGTCTATTCCAACAAGAGAGTAGCGTTTAAGACCATGTAGCCACAAAGGTGGGTCAATTATGTTACTGTTGAATATTTATTTATTACCTGAACTTAAAACATGGCATCAACATATACATTTGAAAGGTACCTCTAGTATGTATTTTCTCCTTTATTTATCCCCTCTCTGCTTTCGCATGGCTGCAAAATTCTAAGAACTCGCGAACCTTTTTTGTACATCTGCATCAAATATCTTGCTGGTTTATCTAACTATATTTTCTAAGTCACACACAAAAAAACAAATCTACAATAATAATAACTTTAATCTCCTTGGTAACAGAACAAAATAACAAAATAATCAGTCTCGCCAGCTTAACATAATAAAAATACTCAGATATTGTCTTCTTTATAGACTATGACATCCAGCGTGTTGCAGTTGAACCAAAAGTGATGAATGAGAACTATTACGTTCTTATGATCGACATCTGATCCGAACAAAAGGTTTATTTGTAATCCTTACAATTATTTTGTGTGTCATCAAAAGATGACCAAAATACCCTTGTTAGTGGAGGATATTGTGTAAGGAACGAGCTTGTGAGTTAGTGGTCTAAGCTGCCAAAATATTTATTCTAATTCAATTTAACATCGGTAGTTACAATATACTATAACTTTAACTAGAACGATGAAACCTTCGATTAGAATGGATTTTAACTGTTTCACTAAATATTACATACCGTATTTCAACATACAACGGCTGTTTGGTAGTATTATAACACCGACTAGTGATTACATGAAATCAATAATAGAAGCATAGATAAATTCAGATTTTTCTGTATACAATAATAAAGATTTTTTTCCCTTCTATAAGCCTTTCTATCTATCTATATACACCTGACGGATAGCTTAGAAATAAATGGTAATTTTACGTGACAACAATAATCTTTCTTTCACTTTGGCTTTAGCTTTGCATCGCATATTTCAAGCCTCGTTTGTATAGGGTGAAAAAAAGTTATTTTTGTGACACAGGTAAGTTCATGATTTTTTCTGGAAGCTGTTAACGGACATACTTTACGTAGTGATTCATCCAGCTTCATTGAAGATGGCACCATGCGTATTGATTGATATAACTGACAGCTTCGCGCCATAAAACATGTTTGATTGTCTCACCACCTTGCTTAGCCATGTTTTCTTGTGTGTAAGTGTGGCATGTGAATGTGAGTATTTCATAAAAAGATTAATACAATTCGTAAGTAAATAATGTTTATTTCAAATTGTAGATCATTAATTATTATTAATTACTGATTATAAAACAATTATATTTTGATAAACAGTGACAATCAATGCTTAGATAATGAACGTGTTTCCTTAGGTTTTATGGTATGGAATTTCGTCTGAAGACATAGAAAGGTTAGATAGAAAGTTGGCCCATTGGACTCTTAGTGTCTGGTGTTAGGATACCGTCTGAAGACCTAGAAAGGTTAGACAAAGAGGTCGCCCATAGGACTTTAGGTGTTTGGTGTTGAGATACCGTCTGAAGACCTAGAAAGGTTAAACAGAAAGTTGGATCATTGGACTTTTAGAGTCTGGTGTTAAGATACCGTCTGAAGACCTAGAAAGCTAAGACAGAAAGTTAGATCATTGAACTCTTAGTGTCTGGTGTTAAGATACCGTCTGAAGACCTAGAAAGCTAAGGCAGAAAGTTGGATCAATGGACTCTTAGTGTCTGGTGTTAAGATACCTTCTGATGACCTATAATGGTTAGACAGAAAACCACCATTGGTGAAAATTCAAAGAAAGTGAAGCACGTTAAGGATGTAATAACAAGTAAAACTGCCCAACGAAGCTGGTCCGATTAAACCAGACCTCTTGATTAAAATGTACACTCTGTTCTAAGATAATTGTAGTATTAGTTGATGACCAGTTTATAAAATTCTCATATTGTGTTACGTAATAATATATTTAATTAAAGGTGATACAATTAAAATAATATATAACCAAATTTTATTGTCGCCAGGTCTAAAGCGCTACTCTCGCAGTGAATTAACCTTGCAATGACGGGAAGACCAAGGATCAATTCTCGATCGGATGTATTAAGGGTGGTTTTAAAAAATAGTATTCCATTCTCTCTCCAAGAAAATGCGGTTACTGTTCATACAAATATAGGCTTCCTTAGAGATGTGAAAATGTCAGCGCAACACCATAACTTGAAGGAACATAGATGAGTTGGAGTGTGCTGAATATCACGTCAAATCCCTAAGATTGATTCGCATGCTCGCCGAAAAATAGAATCAGAGTCTGCGCGGTATTTCACACACTTTAGGTTGACCAAGGATGCATTTTAATAAAACTGATGATTATCAACATATTTTTTTACTATTGTTTTAGAAAACATTCTAAATAATAATAACGTAAGAAGCAGTAATGATTATGGTTAAGACTTAGATAACTTAAGACTCGCAATATATAGTGAAAGGATATAATATAGTATATTGTGAATTATATAGCCAAAGCTATTATTTATGCTTTTAGTGAGGATATCTCCTACAAGATATCATATTCTGAAAATTGAAAAAGCCAAATGTCCTGGGTTCGATTCCCGTGTCCAGGTATCATTTTTCATTTTTCAGGATAATATATTGTAATATGATACATAATATTTTATTTTCTAGTGGATTTATATATATATTTTAAATCATTCTCATGATGGATGTTTCAAATTATTATGCTGTGTCGTTGCACAATCAAATAGATCGATTCATACGCCTTGCATTAACGGTTTATTTCAAATCTCCTCACAATGGCTAACGAAGCATTCTGCTTGTTTCCGGCTGTAGAGCGCATGTGTTGTCAAATTTGAACGGGCACTGATTTGAGATGGTTGGTTCTGAGATTTAATTGGTGTTACGTGCCGAAGATCACAGGCAAGGCCGACAGATTATAGATGTTTGATTAACCGACCGTTATTACAGTCACTGATGCTCATTTTAATATAAATTCGACCACTATTGAAGTATCCGGCTTTGCCCGAGAGATTAAATTTATGCTAAAAACGGTAAAATGGGTAAAATAAGAATAAAGTTCAATGAATGCAAAAAAAAAGTTGAAAATAATTTATTATTAGATTTAAAAAAATAGACAAAAAGGGAGAAAAGACAAAATTGTAAGTATTGTAAAACGGAAAAAAGGTGAAACTAATACAAATTAAAAGGGGTATAAAGGCTAACACAAGTAACAGGGTTAAAAAGGCTAACCAGCGCTCATCAAGATAAATTTTTAGGATAATCAAGTCTCATAGATGATGTAGGGAATGATATGTAGCGTGAATGAGAGAATATAGAACCTTGTTCAGAATACTGACTGGCAAACCCAATGGGTAGAAACCATTGGAAAGACCTAGTTGGGAGGATAACATTAGAATGAACTTGAAAGATTAAGGGTGTAATGAGGTTGACTGGATAGAACAAGCTTAAGATAGAGATAGAGTGTAATTATGTGGACTTTATTGAACTAGATCAAGATAGGGATAGGAGGTATTGAGTGGGACTGGATGGAATTAACTCCAGATATGTTTAGTCTATAATAAGTTGGACTGGATAGAACCAACTCATGGTAGGTATATGATGTAGATAAGTGGTCTGGTTAGAACTAGCTTAAGAAAATGATAGGGTGCAAAAAGGGGGATTAGATAGAACTACCTCAAGGTAAGGATAGGACGTAATGAGGGATATGGTGTAGTGCAGTGGACAGGATAGAACTAGCTTAATATAGGGATAGGATGAGATAAGGGGGACTCAAGCTAGGGATAGGTGGCGTACATTTGCAGTTGTGGCAATTAACTTTAGCGTTTCTAATGACATTGTGAAAATAAGAAAAATTAATTGAAAGAAGGGTATAGCGGCTATTTTGTGGTTGTTAATTAAATTAATATAAATTAAATACTTTTTTTAATTCTAGTTTATAAGTTCAAATGTTCGTGCAAATGGAACCCCCATCAAGGACGAAGAGGAATATAAGGAGGGCAGCTGACCACTAGGTGAGTTTGGCTACCAGGAATGTTGAATTACAGACTGGAATAAATATTGAGTTGAAAGGAGAGGAGTTGAAACTTGTAGGGACATCGTCTTTGGAGGAATACAAAGAAAGAGGGGTAAAGGGGGAGATTTACAGTGGATACTTTGGAAGAAGGAGCCCATGCTTGTACAAGGTAGAATGACAGAAGAAATTGAAGAGAGAACTAAAGGAATTGGAGGTAAAGTACAATCAGTGGAAGAACCAGTAGCACCTGCAGAAAAAGTGAAGGAATTAAAAGTGCGGAAGCATGGGGCAGAGTTAGAAGAATAAAACAACCCGAGTGGTCAGGTTGAACTTTTCGATCCTGGCTAGATATAAGGGAATTTAGAGGAGACCCTCAGCTTTTAAGGTTAGAGGAGCAACAAACTCTTCATTTGGCTATGAGGCTTATGGTCACAACAGGTGAGGGAGGATCCATAGCTTTCCCTACCCATGAAGCTTTATATAGGAACCAGCTCAGATCGATGAACTTTCAGGCAGACGCTAAACTACTACTGGACAAGGTGAAAAAGGTATTCGAAAGGAGGAATGAGGAATTCAATGATGAGGAAACTTACCAACACTTGGTGAAGACAATGGGCGCATAACGTTTTAATCAAAGGAGGTTTGGCTCAAATGATATGTTTTCACGTATAATCCGTGATGTTTAGCTAAATAATAGAAATTAGGCAGTTAAACGCTATGTGCGGTGAAACCGTTATGGACGAGAAATTTAGGTGAATATTGTATGCTTACAAGAGCCTTACAGTACAGTTGGTGGTAGAATTCATAAAATATCAGCTACTGCACGAATTATGACAGTAGACTAATCACTGATGAATTCAATAATGTTTTTTTATAATTATATTACGGTAACAAAGGATGATCAATATTGCAATAAAAAGGTTACTTGCGTCGAAATTATATCGGGAATAGGCGCAGTCATCCTAGTCAATATGTATTTCAAGTTCAAGGAGGATATTGAACCCTACCTAGATCAGGTAGAAATGATAGATGTCACTTACAAGGAAAATCCAATACTATGTATTGCTGATGTGAACGCAAGGTCATCTTTGTGGTTCAGCGACACCCTATTAAGGTCAGATGGGAGAATATGTGGATATAGAGCGTACAAGAGGGGTGAGGAAGTTGGAAGAGGTTGTAGTTGCGAGATAATTGGAAGTATTGAATCATTTAGGTAACCCACCGACTTATGTGGGAAGATCTGGGGCCAGTTCAAATATAGATGTGAAAATCTGTAAAAGGGAGGCAATGGAGAATGTTAGGGACTGGAATGTACTGGATGGGATGACCACTAGTGACCACAATATGATCACCTTTGAGATAGGATGAGAGCTGTCTGAAGAAGGAGGGACGGGTTCAAGACTAAGATACAAAATCAAAAAGGCTAATTGGGATAAGTTCAGAACAGTAACTGTGCTGCAACCAGAGGTGGAAAAAGGCGGGAATATCAATGCTAGTGCGAGAGGGTTCATGTGCTCGATGCATAGATCTATGGGGATTTCGATTCCGGTAATAAGAGAAACATTGAAGGTTTGTAATAGACCTTGGGGAGTGAAACTTGGAAGACTAAGAGGAAGTATGAGTATGGTGCGCAGGAGGTAGCAGAGATGCTCCAACCCTGATGTCCACGCTCTACTCCTCACCATCTATAGGAACAAGAAGGAGGAATCTAACTAACCTGACGTTCGTCAAGAGCGGACCTGGGAGCGTTATGTACAGGAATAATTAATGGACATCGCTTGGAGATAATCCTTTCAAATATCGACTGGGAAAATAAGGCCTCCAGAAGGTATTTATACGTTATATGCCAAGCTGTTGATCAATATTAATTAATTTTGTTCTAAATGACATATTCTAACCAATACATACAAATAAAACTTGAAGGGCCTTGAAGGACCCTTCCTACGGTTGATATTATATCGTCTTCTTTCTGGCTTTAAATTGACAAGAGCTTTAAAAAAAAGAAATATTCGGCAAGTAGAAACCCTTTATTTTGATTTTGTATTAAAAAAGCTAGTTAGATCTTTACAATTCTGTAAATTGTTAAAAGTAAAATGGGGCTTATATTGTAAAAGTTTTGGAGACTGTTCTACTGACTGTTGACAGAACACACAACATGATGTTTTAAATAACGATTCATTTTAACATGAATAAAATTCTGATACTCACAAGATAGTTTAATTTAAATAATTTATTTTACATATGAAAAATAAACATTTTAACTATATAAAATGACACACAACAGTCATATATATCTAGGAAACCACTATTATAATATATAGAAATACATCTTGTTACCTGGAAACAAATAATAATCATTGCTTGATTGTAAAGAATGAAAGAGTTTCATTAATGAAGCTAATATTTATAAGCAAAATAACCACCAATATTACATTCGATACTGTAATATAATATAATATAAAATGATAAAAAGATACTAAGGGATATCATCACCCAAGATACTCTGCTATCAAATCAAAGTAATACATTATAAGTTGAGTAAGGTTATACATTTCTTGTTTTTGTAAATAATATCTATCAACATTAACAGATTCGGATAACATGACTTGATGTATGGATATAATAAAATGGTTTAAATAGCTTTAGTAACTACCAGATACTGTTATTTCTACAATAATTAGCGTATATATATGTATACACACACACAGACTTACTAACTAACAATACTTTAAAACTAAACAATAAAATTGAAAGAGTTACTAAGACTCTATTTACTAGCATTAGAAACTCGAAATTTCAATACCACTCTCACTAATGAACGCAATATATCCCTATCTTGAGCTAATTCTTTCCAGTCCACCTCATTACACCTAATCCCTATCCTGAGCTAAATTTATTCAGTCCACCCCATTACACTCTATCCCTATATTGAGCTCATTCTATCCAGTCCACTCCATTAAATCCTATCCTATCCTGATGTAATTCTATCCAATCCAACCCATTACATCATAATCCTATCTTGAGATAATTCCATCCATTCCAACTCATTACACCCTATCCCTCTCTTGAGCTAATTCTATTAATTCTATCTCATTACACCCTATCTCTCAGGTCTATCCAAATGTTATCCTAACATTTTCATCTGGGTTTTATTTAGTAACTTATAAATGTTCGCTTAACTTAACATAGCAAGAATCAGTAGACACTTGGGCTAAGCCATAGAGAAATGTCTATGAATAGACTAAAGCCCATCTATTCTGGCTTGACATTAATTGAGGCGTCAGGTTTTGAATCACGGATGGGTTCACTAAGATTTATTTCCCTAAATTGTTGTCCACTCAAATACTTGTACATGCATGATTATCTTTGATAGAAATAATTTATAAATACTAACTCCCACCCATACCAAAATTTCCTAATGTCCTTGATGAAAAACAATAATATGTAGATTCGAGCATAATATAATCGATCCTAGGGGCGCAAAAGATTTGAAATCACAACAGAGTTTTACATAGTGATTTATATTAATACTAAACATCTTGTTTGATTAGTATATGGCCAGATCATTTATTAGATAAGTGCAATAGGTGCAATTAATGTATTTTAGACAGTTTTCACTGCTGAAGAGAGCTCTAGGATAGTGATATTGACCATAATCTACAGCCGTCAGAGGATAAGGGCATTAGGGTAGTGATATTTACAAGAGTCTACAGCTGTAAAAGGATGATATCACTAGGGTACTGATAATGACAATAATCTACAACCGTAAAAGGAAAAGGACATTAGTTAGTGATAATGACAATGGTCTAGTGTTATTAGAGGAAGAGAAATTTTAGGATGTGATATTGACAATTTCCTATAGTTGTATGATGAAGAGGGCACGAGGAAAGTGGTATTTACAATAGTCTACAGCCGTTAGAAAAACAGGGCGTTATAAATTATTATTGACAACAGTTTACAGCCGTTAGAGGGATATGCCATTAAGAAAGTGATTATAACAATAGTATATAGCCTTTAGAGTAAGAGAGCATTAGGAAAGTGATAATGACAACCGTCTACATGGATTAGAGGAATAGGCTAATTAGGTATTGATATTGACCATCTTATACAGTCGTTAGAGGAAGAGACCATTAGAATAGTAATATTGACAATAGTTTACACTATTTAGAGGAAAAGGGAATAAGGGTATTGATATTGACAAGTTTATAAACGATAGAGGAAGAAGGCTTTAGGATAGTTATATTGACAATAGTCTACATCCGTTATAGAAATATTGCATTTAGGTAGTGATATTGACAATAGTCTACAGACGTTAAAGGAAGAAATCATTAGGGTAGTAACAGTTTACAGCCCTTAGAGAAAAAGGGCATAAGTTCGTGATATTCACAACCGTCTATACCCGTTAGAGAAAGAGGGCCTTAGGGTAATGATATTGACAACAGTCAACAGCCGTTAGAAGAACAGGCCATTAGGGTAGTGATATTCACAAAAGTCAACAGCCGTTAGAGAAAGATAGGAAGATGCCATTAGGGTAGTGATATTGACAAAAGTCATCAGACGTTAGAAGAAGATCGCATTATGGTAGTGATATTGACAACAGTCAACAGACTTTAGAGAAAGATGTCATTAAGTTAGTGATATTGACAAAAGTCAACTGCGGTTAAAGAAAGAGGTTATTTGGGTAGTGATATTGACTAAAGTCAACGGCCGTTATAGGAAGATGTTATTTGGGTAGTGATATTGACTAAAATAAACAGCCGCTACTAGGAAGATGCCATTAGGGTAGTGATATTGACAAAAGTCATCAGACGTTAGAAGAAGATCGCATTATGGTAGTGATATTGATAATAATCTACAATCGTTAGAGTAAGAGGGCATTAGGGTAGTGATATTTAAATTATTCTACTGCCGTGTTATAACGAGGGAATTACTGTAGAAATATTTGTCATTGACACCAAGCTTTTACCAAATTATTTTTAAAATTAATTTCTATATATTTAAACCCTGAATTAAACTGTACATATATTATAGATTGAAAACGAATTTAAGATTGTATTTGAGAAATTTATAATTCAACCTATCTGTAATAATAAATTAAATCTACTATCATATTCTTTCATTCCCTTTTTCTTATTTAATCGTTAGTCCTTGTTTGCGTTGCAATGTTAAATAATGTTTTTTTATGAGGTTATTGTTGTGTGCATAACGTGGCAACATTGAACCTTTTTGTTTTGTTCTTTTTTTTTTCTCAACGGACACTACAACTGTGTTAGTTTTTGGCTCCGATTATAATTGCTGTATACATTTACTCCCAATAAATGTCTACGTCTAAACAAGTGTCACCTTTCACATAAAGCCAGTCCTGTCTACTCACCAATAGGTTATGAGCCCAGGAACACTGAAGAATACTAGACACTGTTTTCCCAGCGCGTGGCATTGATAAGATTTTCTGAGGTTAAGAAAAAAAAGAATTGCGGAAACGGTTAGACTGTGTGTTATTTTGAGTATTGGGTGTTTTTATTGGTGTATAAAAGTACAGAGACAGTAATTTTGTTGAAGATGGACTGCCAAAATTTACATCACAGCTTGAGATTAAACGGTGGTGAAAATTGGGTAGTATGGCGCTTCCAAACGGAAGTCATTCTTCGAGGCAAGGGATTATATGACATTGTTGTAGGAGAGAAAGTCAAGCCAGAAGATGTGAAAAGCCAACCTATGTGAAAAGCCAACCAGAATGGATAAGCAACGATGCGAGGGCTCAGGAGATTATTGTGATGAGGATGGAACCAGGGCCGATGACACACCTAATATCTTGTAGCACTGCTAAGGATATGTGGAGTAAGATAAAGTCGGTCTATGGCAAAGAATCGGAGGTCAGCGTGCACCTATTGCAGCAAAAATTCTTCATGTTGCAATTTGAGGACAGTTCCATGTCAGTATTCCTGTCAAAATTAGAAGAAATAATAAACTATTTAAAACAGGCAGGTGAACCTGTTTCTGAGAAGATGGTTATTACCAAAATACTTATGAGTTTACCAGAAAAGTACACAGGTATTTCCGATCAGCATGGGAGTCTGTGCCATCAGAGAAATAAAATATGGAGGAATTTACTTCTTATTTATAATTGGAGGAAGAAAGAATGGGTTCGTGTGAGGAAGTAGTAGACCTTGGCCAGTGTAGACAATCATTCAAGAAAATGTTATACCTGTGGGAAAGTAGGCCATTTGTCAAGAGATTGCTACAAAAATTAAGTGAAAGGATTTAGAAGCTGTCATTATTGCAAGAAGAAAGGTAACTTAATGGCAAATTGTAGACAATTGAAATCTAAAGAAAAGGACAGTAAAGGAAGTAAAACAGAATCAAATGCAGTCATGATTCTAAGTGATGAAAAAAATATTTATGAAAACTGTTGGTACATGGACACAGGTGCCAGTGATCATTTGTGTGGAGATTAAGCTGTTATTTAAGACTTTAGTTGAGAAACCACTCTCCGGAAAGGTGAAAGTTGGCAATGGAAAATTACTAAGTGTGATAGGAGTTGGTACTGTTATGCTGAGTGCTTGGAATGGGGAGAAGAACTTGAAAACATCCTTTATCAAATGTACTATATGTTCCTGATTTGAAGTTTAATTTGTTCTCAGTAGGTTATGTTTTTGACAAGGCTTGTTGCCTAATTTCAAATAGTGAACTTTGTAAATTTATGGACAATGGTGATGTCACTCGAGCATTAGCAAGACGTGTTAAAAATAAACTTTATAAAATGGTGTTTATAGACAGTCAAGGAACTTGTGATAAAGAAGCTATCTTATTGAATGAACAAAATGCTCAAAATGAAATTTTTCATGTACCGTAACGCACTCGCAAGTTTGAGAGTTTTGACATTTCGAATTGTTGTTTGACCCAAAATATGGGATAATTATTAGATTGGCATAAAAACTTGCACATTAGAACTTTAATGCAATAAAAGAAGTGTTAAAACCTAATAATATTGACTTTATTAACGATATTGATGGTTATGTGTGTGAGGGTTGTCTGGCGGGAAAACAACATCGTATTTCTTCCCCATAAGTAGTTCGCGAGCGACTGAGAGATTGCAATTAGTGCATGCTGACGTCTGTGGACCGATGGAGCAGACATCCATAGGCGGAGCAAGGTATTTTCTGCTATTGAAGGGCGATTTGTCAGCGTTTCGTACAGTGTTTTACCTGAAACATAAATCTGAAGTAAAAACATGTATTGAAAAGTATATTTTGAAATCGGAAAGAGAGACCGATTGTAATTTGAAGATCCTACGTACTGATAACGGCTTAGAGTTTGTAAATGAAGATTTAAAACACTTGTTGGAGTCCCATGGCATAGTTAATAAGAGAAGTGTAGTGTAAACACCAGAACAAAACGGCAGAGCCGAACGAGAAATATGTACATTAGTGGAGGCGTCTCGTGCCATGTTGCAAGACGCTGATATGCACAAGAAGTTTTGGGCTGAAGCCATCAACATGGCTTCATATACTACTAACCGAACAGGGCCTAGTCCTATACAAGGGAAAACGCCTTATGAAGCTTTTTATAGTCAGAAAACAGCCATAGAATATTTTAGAATATTTGGTTCAAGAGTGTCTGTGCATATACCTAAGCAGAAGAGGTTTAAATTGGATCCCAAGAATAGGATCGGTTTATTTGTGGGATATAGTGATAAAACGAAAGGATTAAGATGTTACTTACCTGACAGCAATAATGTGGAGATCCATAGAGATGTAATTTTCTTACCGCAGCGAGACCTTGAAAACAAAGAAAAGGATTCTTATGTAAATAAGAAACAGAGACAGGAATATCAAAATAAAGTTAGTGAGAAACAAGGACAGGAGTACCTACCTGAAGTATGTGAGGAGCAAGTAATGGAGAGACAGATTTTGGAAACTGAGGAGGTGCATCAGGAATAAGTGATCAGTGAGAGTATAGAAGAAGGCAAGGAAGAAGAATATAATTTAAGAAAAAGGAGACAGTTGAAATTACCATCCAGATTTGATGATTTCCATGTGGGGTTGATGACAGTTGGTGATGAAGTTCCTGTAACATATGAAGAGGCTATATCAAGTGGTGACAGTAATAATTGGAAACATGCAATGGACATGGAAATGAGAGCACCTAGAGTAAATGATATATGGGTAAGTGTAGAGAAGCCCAAGAATTGTGATATTATTGATTGTAAATGGGTTTTTAAACGTAAGAAAGACGAAAAGGGTATAATATTGTGTCGCATAAGGCTAGATAAATAGCTAGAGGTTTTAAACAAGATTTGTCTTTGTCAGAAATTTATAGTCCTGTAGCGAGGTTAATTTCAGTAAGAATGTTTTTAGCGTTTTGTAATGAATATTATTTACCAGTGTATCAATTACATGTTTGCAGTGCATTTTTGTATGGAGACATTGATGGTAATGTCTTTGTATCTTTGCCAGAAGGGTGTTATAAAAATGATAATGGTAATAATGTGTAAACTTTACAAAAATCATTATATGGTTTAAAAGATTCACCTAAAAATTGGAAAAAAAAGTTTCATGATGTAATATCTAAGTTAGGCTTTGTGAGATGCGAATATGAATACTGCATTTATATAAAAATTATAGGGGAGTACAAAGTATACTTACTCCTATAAATCGCACAGACTTTTTCCCTCTTTCTATAAACTCGTAAGATTTCTGAACGGAATAATGTACATTGTATCATCACCACTCCACATAAGAACACGCATAAAATAATATACAATGATATATAATCAATGAGAAAAGAGGTGCATCTTTGTCCACCTAACAGCATTTCAAACAGTTTAATGTCTTCCACAAGGGTCAACACTTCGTATTAAAATTTCTATTTCTGGTTAAAATTTTAACATTTTATAAGGTGTTGCAGATCTTCAAGTCATCGCATTGATATTTAATTATTCATTTATACTTTTGACCAATAAAATATGTAAATATTGACTATTGAGTCTAAAATGGAGATATATCATTGCTGTGCAAACATTTCTCCTAAGAGCTTTAAGGAAAAATAACATACTTTTTTTTAGATACTTACTTATATTTAATTACTCTATGGCATTGGAGAATTATTGCGTTAAGACTTAAGTAGTATATGTTTACAACTAAAGCTCACAAAATTGTATTAATATATTTGCAAATATCTCAGAAACTGCTGCTTTTATAAAAATATATGTCAAATAAAAGTTTTTTATTTCTAATAGTCCTACAATTTTGCAATGATAAGTTGTTTAGTTTCTCCAATAGTTGTGGAGATACGGAAATTAACGCTTCTGTAATGTACCCTAAAAATCATTTTCATAGGAAAATGAAAATAGCCAGTTTATTTATAATCTTAATCAACGCCTAGATACGAATTTTAATCAAAATCGTTTGAGCAGATTTTGAGAAAACCAAATTTTTCTCTTTTCGCCCTTCAGTAAACTACCCTTAATTTTAAGTTTTTATAGACACACAGACAGACGGCATTGCAAAGACTATTTTTTAGGGTTCGGGGGGTCATGAGACGTCGACATCCATCAACATTTCAGGTTAGTTTTTTTTTACGGTCGCAATACTTAAACTTTAATGTCCAAAAAGTTAAAAAAATTCATATAATTGCGTATAGATTGAAAGTTATTGATTTTATAAAAATATGTTTCGAATAAAATATTTGTATTATAAATATATATACATATTTGTAATGCTAAGTAATTTCATATCTCAAATAGTTTCGGAGCTATTATAAAAAATGTTAATTTACGCATCAGACCGGAGCCCTTAAAGCCATTTTGCCGAAATATTGAGAGTGGCCATTTTGTTTGGAATATTTATTAATGTTCATAAATTAAATTTAATCAAAATCGTTAGAGCCGATTTTGAGAAAATCGACTTTTTCTCTTTTTTCCTTTCAGTAAACTACCCTTAATTTTAGGGGTAGATATCCAATTCCAAAAACCCACCATCACGTTCAAAGCTAAAATTTTAAAAATATACTAAGGGATATCATCACCTAAGATAATCTCTGATATAATCAAGGTATTCAATTATAAAAACATTTATTTTCTGTAGGAATCTCACACATGGGCATCTATCTATTATATTAATACTTTATAATGAATTTGAGTAAGGTTAAACAGGTCATGTTTTATTAAATATTAATGATGTTTTATTTAACTTTTCTTATATATTCCGTAAAGATACCGTGACGTCTGAACAGCTACCAATTTCCATACGGAACAAACCACGTGGTCGAATCCGCCCCGTCTGATCGTAGTTCTTTCCCGGTCAAAGATGGCACACGTAAAAAAAACTTATCTCATTCAGTAGAGTGTCTGTATATTGAGCTAGAGATTTATGGTTTGTGTCCTGTCATGGCCAAAATATTTATCATTGGTGAAATCTAGGTTTCCTCTTTCACAGTGATGAATTAACAGCTGGGGGCCTGGATGTTGTGTATATTTTAAATTTAAATTTATTTATAAGTCGTCTGCTTATTTACTCGGTTCAGAAAGTGCAAGTTAATCAACTCAAATACATTTTTTTTAATTACAAATAAAATGGCAATGCTAATCATCCCATAAAAATAATTTTGAGTGGACTTTTTATAGTGGGTATCTCCAAACTTGAATTATATCTTTGCAACTATTTGAGTTATGAAATAACTTATCACTGTAAAATTATAGTACAATTAACTAGAAATTATTTTACTTTAAATAGACCTGTATTTCATATAAAAAACCAAATCTTCTGAGCTCTAGACAAATATAAATGACTCAGAAACTGTTGATTTTATATAAAAAAAAATTATTCAAAACATTGGAATAGGAGGTTGATTGTTATGATTGTTGGTGGAAAGAGATATTCCACTTTTATCTATGATATATCTTTAGAACCAGTGGACATAAAACATTGAAATTTTAATGACGGCTCCTTTCTCAAATTTAGTGATTCTTTTTTTAATAGTTTTTAAAATTTCATCCCCTAAGACAGTTTAGAGGGAAAGAAGAGGTGGTAAATCTCATGTTATTCCACACGATGAGTCCCGTGGTACAGGTACAGATGGTGGTGGTGCTCAAAATTAAGAGAAATAACTAGGCTATTTTTCATTGGGCTAGAAAACTGGAATTTGGTAAGTAGGGAAAGGGACCATTCCAGATAACCAAATACATCTTAAAAATTTACATAAGACCCGAAGAAATTGGGAGCGAGTTGTGGGAATTTTAAGATTTCCACGTGGAGGAAACCCAAAATTGAGCAGACAAATATAGGGATCACCCTAAATAATCATAAAATTTTGAAATTAGAATCGGTCTTAAAATGGAGGAATAGGTGTAGGTGGTTGAAATTAGTGGAGAAAACATTATTAGATGAAGTAGAAAGTATAAAATGTTCAGAATTGCAGAAGAATCACTTAAAATAACCAAATAAGTTTTATTTATTTAACATTTAGTAACCGATATTTTAACCGATAAAATTTTAATTGATACTCGAAAATAAAATATACAATTAAACTAAAATAATTTTGTCGAAATATATAAAATTAATAAATAGCAAAATCCAGCTTAAGATGGCCGCCTCAGTCAGCGAGAAATTATTAATAGCTGTCAGGCCACACGGCTTACAAAATACAAATGTCTGTGTGGTTTTATGAATTTCTTTCTCTAATCAGTCTGAGCTTTTTATCAGTTTCAGCCTTAACTTACAATCAACTTTAGTCATGTCAGTAAGAAAGAGTGAAAAGAAAACTACGAAACTTCTTATCAAAAAGTAATGAAAAAAATTCTGCTGCTGGCTCTCAAATATACTAAACTTTTCTTTTGTGAGTTCATTAAGAAATTATATTATTTATTTTAGGAAGAATACATTTAATTTTCTTTTCATCAAGCCTAATCTAATTACTCCACAAATATACTTTATAAGTCGTTAAAATTAGTTAATGTCATATTTTTAAACATTTTATCTATTAATAAAACTTAAAATATTGGGTTGTTAATTAAAAAGAGCAATGTTGTAATCTTCGACTTTATTTTGTCGTAAACTGTATTTTGAAAATAACCCATCGTATAATTACATATTGTGTTGAAGAAGGACGTCTGTTTACCGTCTAGCTTACCGAAACAAACTTACTTATTAACTTATGTCAAACAATTTTCTAGATGCACTCAGCCTCGCTACCTGTTCGGGATATCCGAAGATTAGAATTAATGTAGTTAAGATTTTAAGAGTTAGACTTGAGAGTATTTGTACCCTTATTTTAGTGAATTTAAAGCGTGGAACAATTTAAGAGGCCAAATAAACATTAGTACATCTGTACGAGATTTCATCCCTTATATATGTGTCACCATGGGACCAATATAATTAGAGATTGAGCTTATTCAATCCAGTCCACCTCATTACACCCTATCTCTCTCTTGAGCTAAATCTATCTAGTCTATCTTATTACACCCTATCTCTCTCAGGTCTATCCAAATGTTATCCTACCATCTACGTCTGGGTCTTTTTAGTAAGTTATAAAAGTTCACTTAACTTAACATAACTAGAATCAGTAGACACCAGGGGTAAGCCATAGAGAAAGGTTTATGAATATATTCAATCCCGTCCATTCTGGCTTGACATTAATTGAGGCGTCAGGTTTGTAATCCCGGCTGGTTTCACTAAGATTTATTTCCTAAATTGTTGTCCAATCAAATACGCGTACATGCTTCATTATCTTTCGTAGAAATAACTTTCAAATACTAACTTCCAACCACGCCAAACTTCCTTAAGTTATTGACAAAAAAAATAAAAAAATTGGTAGGTTCGCGCATAATATAATCGTACCTAGGAATGCAAAAGATTTGAAACCGCCACTGAGTTTTACAAGGTGATTTATACCAATACTGAACTTATCGTTTGAATTGGGATCATGCCAAATCAATTGTTAGATAAGTGCAATTGGTGCGATTAATGTTATTTCAGACAGTGTTCAATGTTGAATAGGGCTCTGGGAAAGTGATATTTACAATTGTCTACAGCTGTTAAAGGATAAGGGCATTAAGGTAGTGATATTGACTAGAGTCTACAGCCGTTAAAGGATGATGTTATTAGGGTAGTGATATGGGCGATATTTTATAACCGTAAAAGAAAGAGGACATTAGTTAGTGATATTGACAATGGTCTAAAGCCATTAGAAGAAGAGGACCTAAGGGAAGTGATATTGACCAAATCCTATTACTGTATGATGAAGAGGGCACGATGATAGTGATATTGACAATATTATACAGTTGCGTTATGAATAGGGCATAGGGTTAGTGATAGTGACAATAGTCTACAGCATTACAGGAATAGGACATTAGGATAGTGATATTAACAACATTCTACAGCCGTTAGAGGAAGGGAGCATATGGACAGTGATATTGAGCATAGCCTCCAGCCGTTAGAAGAACAAGGATATATGATGGTGATATTGATAACAGTCTAAAGGCTTTAGAGGAATATGTCATTAGGGTAGTGATATTGACAAAAGTCAACTGCCGTTAGAGAAAAAAGGCATTAGGGAGTGATAGTGAAATCATTCTGCAGCCTTTAGAGTAAAAAATGCATTAGGTTAGTGATATTGACAACAATCAACAGCCGTTAGAGGAAGATATCATTAGGGTAGTGATATTGACAACAGTCAACAGCCGCTAGAGAAATAGGGTAGTGATATTGACAATAGTCAACAGCCGTTATAGGAAGAGAGCATAATGGTAGTGATATTGATAACAGTCTACAGCAGTTATAGTAAGAGGGCACTAAGGTAGTGATAATTACATTATTCTACTGATGTGTGATGACGAGGGAAATATTGTAGAAATATTTACACTACAAAATTAATGTTCAACAATAGGATCTTATTTTTTGTCATCACGTTTTATTGAACATTCGAGTTGTACGCATAATCACTAACAACGTTAATTTGTTAAGAATGAGGAAGGTTGAATTTAGAGGAAATGTACCAGCATTTACATTTTAAAAATATATAGTTTGTCGAAACTTCAATTCCTATGGTATTTGAGAAACATAAAAATCTCAATTAAGTATCTAGAGTACAATTATTGTAACATTGAGTTACATTTGAACTCGCCCCCATGCTAAACTTCATACCCAACTCACCGAAGAATCATACCACCCGCCCCAAACTATATTCAATAATATTCAATAAAATTTTAAACCCTACAATAGTACTCTTCACTATTGTAGTTCCTGTAAATTGAGACAACGTTATAGACAATTCAAATCAATAAAATCAATTCAATAGAACTATGGAATACATTGGAATCTGTACTCAGCAAATCTATCGTGTGTAGACAACGACGAGCTACACCGGGTAGTAACTCCTTCACCGAAGTCAACACCAACTAAATCAAATAGACACTGAAGACACGCCTAGCCATACTATCCACGATCAACAGAATTCTACCCACCTGCACCCTGATGGATAGTTCCACAACTACTGAGATGACGTCCGCTTGAAGAATCGTTGCTCAAAATG
>CABFWB010003785.1:53098-71678 GCA_902151455.1 Timema bartmani | reverse complement strand
AAGAGAGCTCCACACATAACCACACAAAAATGTTTTGTTCTGTCGTGTCTTGTTCGGTGCGGTGTGCATCGGGCCTAAGCGGATTTTTTCTGAATCTCGTGTTTGCCTTAATAGTGGTACCAGAACGCCGTTCTGCCGCGTCCTGTCAGAAGTTAAACACTGTATATGTAATGTATATATATGTATATGTATATATGTAATGTATATATATGTATATGTGTATATGTATGTATATATATGTATGTATATGTATATAAATGTAAGTATGTATATGTATGGATGTATATATGTATATGGATGTGTATGGATGTATATATGTATATATATGTATGTATGTATGTATATGTATATATGTATATGTATGTATATTTATGTATATATGTATGTATATATGTATGTATATTTATGTATATATGTATGTATATTTATGTATATATGTATGTATATTTATGTATATGTATGGATGTATATATGTATGTATATTTATGGATGTATATATGTATGTATATTTATGGATGTATATATGTATGTATATTTATGTATTTATGTATATATATATGTATGTATAATTGTATATATATATATGTATGTATATATATATGTATGTATATATGTATGTATATGTATGTATATATATGTGTCTATATATATGTATGTATATATGTATATAAAATTAGTGCTGCGTCTTACTGCCCGTTTAAGTACTAGTTATATTAATGTATTGGGAATGAGGAAGATTATATTTATAGGGAGTGTACCCGCATTTTCTAGGAGGGAGTGAGGAAAAACCATTTATAAAAAACCATCCTCGTATATGAGACCAAGTTGTGGACCTTGATCTCCTCGTCGTGTTTAGACCATGCAACCTCCGAGGCTAGTAAAGTATATTACATTTTGAGTTATGAATAAAACTATATTAATACTTATAATAGCTTTTATTGGCCTTTATATATTATTATTGATGCAAGTCATTCTTAGGTTTGATAAGAAGTTATACAACAATAGCAAATGCATTACACTTATTGCATCGTTCAGAGTATCCACATTTAAAAAAAGTTAATACATACAAATAATAAAATAAAGTTAGGCTTTTTTATTCCACATATTTCAATAAATGAATATAAAACCATGTTTATTAACAGCCCAGTACTATCAAGAGCTTTATATCTCTCTAAGTTGCCCTGTTTGGACATTACCTTGAGAATCATCTTCCTTCCTAATGAATCGACCTCCAAGCCTCTCTGCAAACATCTCCTGTTTACCTTCCCCTCAACTGATCCTCCCCACCCACACACCCAACAACTTTTATTTTCTACACAAAGTCACTCATAGCTTGAAGATATTGATGTAGTCAGTTCAAGTCAAGTGTGAGATAGAGAGAGTGTTTACTTATATCTTCATCCCCCTTTAACTGGGCCGTTCCAATTTGGACCAAAACGAAAGTGCTGCAGTCTCTTGAAAAAAGTTTGTCATTAGTAGCCTGTGCACGGGTTTAATACTTACCCTCCTTTTTTTACTAAAGCTGATTGTCATTTATATTCTTATTTATCTTTTAGGGTATAAATGTTAGAAAAGATTATTGTTTCTTTTATTTATAATAAAATCCACGATCTGATGAATCTTCTTTCCAGATCACTAGACCTCATTTGTGTCTTATCTTGTTTTTTCCCTAAAGCTTTATTTGCTTGTTTTGATATGATAGAGTTTAAAATTTCTCACTTGTTTATGTACTGATTTGTTCTATTTTGTTATAGTGTCAGCGTACTTTCTTCCTCGAGTAAGAAACACTAAATCCTTTTTCATTTCTTCTTTTGCAATATCTTAAGGCTTAGGCAGTTTTTGGGCTAGTGATAATTTTGATGTCAGCAAAAAATGATCAGTACTTACATCACATCCTCTTTGGACATTGGTATAATTTATAAATGGAGAAATCTCTTTGTTCGCTAAAACAGTCACCCCAAGATATTTTGTAGATTTATTTATGGGGAAAGAACATATTAGATATTTATTTATGTTGCTGCAGTTGGGAGAGGATATGCCTTAAAACTGGGCCAGTCCTAAGAGCACGATAACAAACTGGGCCGGTCTGAAGAGCAGCCTTCTCACTAAAATCTTCCAGCGATGCACATTGAGGACATTTTATAAGCTCAGAACTTGCACAGAGTAAATATTGACAGTAGTCATAATACCCGAGACAAAAAATAAACTCTCCAGAGCCCAAGAACACACAAACTACAAACAAGTTCATAGAAGCGTATAGTTATTGGAAAATATTCACCCGAGGAACAAAGGAATGAAGAAACAGAAAAGTTTTATGAGGAAATAAAACATTTGATTGATAAAATAAATAAAAAATGATCATGCTATAAATGGCTGGGGATTTTAATGCTAGGACTGGAAATACACAAATGGGTGAAATTTAGGGACAAATGAAGAAAGAACTCTAAATAAAAATGGAGAAAGTCTAATTAAATTTGCTGATCTAAACACACTCAAAATATACTAGTGTGAATAATGTTCTAAAGTCTTAGTATTAAAACAAACTAAAACTGTATCATTGTGATAGATGGTACAGAGATTAATTGCGGCAACAATGTTGTTGGCTTACTCAAACAGGACCTGGCTTGTGCTGTGGTCCATACCAACACCCAAGATAATACACTAGCTCGTTTGATAAATAAATACTTAAGATAGGTTTTCTAAAAATTACTTAAATAAGGAATACCATGACCATTTTTTTTACACATTAATTATTTATTTTTAAAACAATAAAATAAAAAATTATTTAAAAAATAATAATTCTGTTGTTACAAATCAAGGTCCAGAGTATTGTGTCAAAATTAACATCTTATGTGTATATAATTGTGTAGATATTACATTTTCCTAAATATGATTTTCTCTAAAGAGCCAAAATCTAATTTTAAAATTTAAAACCTGTCCATGTCCAAACTAACAGATAATATTCTAAAACATTATAGAAATTTTTAATAGAATAAAATGTAAATAGTTATGCCAAAATTTTTTCTATTTTGAAAAATTTAAACACTCATAAATATGCTCTTTACTCTGATAATGAGTCACATATGAAACCAATGTTTAAATTTAAACTAGGGGTGTGCAGGATTCTCAAATTTTGAGAAAAAAAATATTTCCCGACCCGATTGTTGAGACAGATACCCTATAATCTTGAAAACTGTTCTTTTGTTCCTGAATATCTAAAACATTTTTATGTTTGCTATTATTATTATTTGATGTGATAGGTATTTATTTAAGTTATTTGGTTAATAGATTTATTTTATATATCACTTAAAATTAGTAAAATATCTTAAATCAATATATTTCAACTAGTCACCCGTCATGTTGAAATGCTGTGCACTCTCTATAGAGTTACTACTTTTAGACTGTGTGTCAAACATGTATAGACTAGAGGTAATAAGTATATTTCATAGTCCTTCTTTGGTGCTATTAATGTTTCATATGTTGGTGTTTGATTTGTATTCAGTTTCAAACTTTATATATTTGTTTAAATCTCCACTATTACAGCCTATGTATTCCATTGGCAAATTAAATACTGCACAGTGTTCGAAGTTAGTTCTAGCGAATTTAAAAATAATTAATCATTTATTTTTAATTCCCGTTCTCGTCCAGAAATAAGGGATTCAAAAATTCTTGTTCCTGATCTCGTCTCTATTGTTCAGTCTTGTCCTCTTTTCTCATCTCGAATGAAAAAACTCTCTCGCACACTTCTACTTTAAATAGATGTAATACATTAATAGGAAAGGGACCAAACAAGGAAAGCCCAATTTATACCTTGAAACGTGTGAATGTCTTCATTTCTTCATACTCCCATCATCTACTCACACAAGTACACATTACACGAAGATGTTTCCCTCAGAATATCAGAAGAAACACACAACAGTTTGAGACCACTCTATGCTTGCATTGTTGCTAGAACAAGTGAATGGTTAGTTAAACTGTTACTTCATAGAGCTATGATGATGAGAGTTGCTGCAGTTTGCTCCGAGCAGTCTGGTGGTGTTGTTTGTTCACTAAGCTTTATTAAGGAAGGTTTTCCTTGTTCTTTGAAACGTTGACCAATTTTCTCGTTATTATCTTCTTGTTATTGAATAACAAATATGTATTATCTCTTGTCAATGATTTTAGGCATTCCAACAGGCCCCAATGGCCCTCAATCAGTTGGTCCTTCCGGGCCTCATCCCCACCCTCATCCCAACTCAGTAGCAGCCGCTCAATTGGAAGCGGCAGAGCGGCTGGCTCTCGCAACGGATCCGATGGTCCGCCTTCAGATGGCTGGAATATCTCCTGAGTACCACGCACACACTCACGCACACACTCATGCACACTCACACACACACCTTCACCTCCACCCTAGTCAGCAAGCTCAGGCACAGCAGGAAGCAGCAGCAGGATTTCCTTTACCAGGTGAAACTATTTCTATATTACCTTCCATGTATATTTTTATAGAAATGGCGAGATATGTTTCAAATTAATAATTGCAGTCAAATTGTTGGAAAATAATAAAGATAGTATAAAAATTAATACTAATAAATAATATCATCCTAATGTAAAGCTCTGAAGTATCATATAAGAAGTTGCAAATAAATTGAATTGAGTAGGCTGGTGTGTTTTTTTTTTTTTTTTTTTTTTTTTTTNTGTTTGTGTTTTTTTTTTTTTTTTTTTTTTTTTTATGGACATCGAAAGTTTCATCTTACAATTTGACAATAGGTATTTGTAGTCATTTCCAAGTTCTCCTTTGGTATATCCAAAACTCCCTTACTTAACTAGGACTTATCATCATAAACCGCAAATTAAATATTGAGGCCTGTAAACTTACCAGCCTTATGTTATTTCTGTTCCGGAAATAAAATTAGGATTTAAAATACAAAACTAGTCTTTTCTGGCTGACAATCCTAATAAAAAGTTTAAACCACATAAATAACTCTTCCTTTGTCATTACAAGAGTAATGATAAATCTACAAAATATTTGTTTTAATAAATACAAATTATTAATGAAGGATTTCTTTTGTAAAAATGCGTATATTATTTCATCCTTCATACTTGATGTTGGGATTGTTAAACTTTAATAAAAAATATTTAAATTGAGTTTTCATGAAAATTGTAATAAAAGAAATCAAAATCAAGATAGGGATGAGACAAAGAAAGATCATAGAAATGACAAGAGTGAAGAGAAGATGAAAAAATGAAGAGAGATGTCCAACCTAATTATCTTCCTTGGTTGCTTATAGTCTTTTCTTCTTGGGTATTTTGTATTTGTTAACTTAATATAGACTTAAATTGAATCCAAGTTATTTGTTTAAATGTTTCCAAGAGAGATAGATCGGATGGGTGAGTGTATATGTGAACATTTAGTAGTTTCTAAACAGAACGAAGACCAAGATATATTTTCATTGTGCTGTAAAATTTCACTACGGTAATGAAGACCAAAAACTACTCTTTCACGCCCCTGACAAACTGTTATTATTACAGAAGGCTACAAAGAGGAAATAAGAAACATCCATTGGACACACCGCCATGCAACAACTCAAGTTTACAGTAACTTAGAAACATCCATTGGACACACCGCCATGCAACAACTCAGGTTTACAGTAACTTTATCCAGAAGGGAAATAACATAGTTGGCAAGACTTACTGAATCAAAAGAAGAAAATGTTCTCATTGTTTCCTAGTAGTTTTTAGAGACCGAGAAATGTCACAAGGTGTTTTAACAAACACCAACTTGGCACAGTAAAATTAGTATAAAGCTAATTGTATTAATGACTTATAATACTTAAATCGTATATTTTTTTTTTAAATTGACTAGACCTACTTGGCCTTTAAACTAAAGTTATGGTCAATTCATTTGATTTAAATGCAAACTGACAATTCAAAACCAAATATATTTTCCCTCAATAGCAGACTTCATAGTTTTTGCCTGAAATTTTCAGAAAAATATGCTACCAACTTTACTATTACATTTTTAGTTTTAACTTTTCAATAAGTGTATAACCCAAACATATTGATAACTAATCCTGGGGCTATTTTTCCTTATACCAAAGAACATTGGTAAATAAGTGTTTGAATCGGCGATTACAACCTCCATATTGTGATCAATACCTAGTATTTAAAAATACTGTGTTTTGTAATAAACAGTCTTACATTTTGAAAAAGAATTATTAAATAGCTATAATATATTATTCAGTGCTATTTTCTTACAATTTTGTCCTTTAAAGATTTGTATATCCACTTATCTTACAGGAATATTAAAATTACATGCACATTCTAGCCATAATTTTTCATTCATATCACAACACTATTTAAAGTTAATTTTAAAAAATCCAACCATATATCTAGAGAAAATCAGGAGCTTTTAGTAATTCAAGAAAATGTTTTGAAAATACCTTAATATTTTAGCTGTAATTGAATATCAAAGAAAGAGAATTTATATAGTGACTCTCGCAAACTGTCCTGGTAAAGATCTATTTTGAATGCATTAAAACTTGTTTCAATTGCATATGAATAGTTCTTATGTTCAAGCTCTTGAAAAATAACAATATGTCCTCAGTCGACATGAAGTGGTCCAGAAAAAATTAAATGGTCGCTCGACTATTTTTTTTAAAAGAACTGAATTTTGTTCTCAATCATCTTAACATGTTGGTAGTTCAAAATGACTACTATTTTATTTTTATTGATTTTGGCATAGCGGCCATATTTGTTTATTTGTTTGACAAGGCGCTACATTTGTTTGCAATTTTAAGCGTTTTTGGAAACATAAATATCTCGGCCCTCGTTGGTTCATGAGTGAAAAACAGTTTGTTCAGAAAATAAAGGGGTACAAGTTTACTTACATAGCATTTTAACCTAAACTCAATTTTAAAGAGATAAATTTCAGCCTAAAGTTTTAGCTTTTTACCAAAAAATTCCAGCTTTCACGAGGAAACTTTTTCACTTAGGGAAAGGGTCAAAAAGCTACTCTTTTTTTACAGGCAGACATTAGCTACTTGCCCTCCTCACACACCATGTTTCAATCCTGAGAATCGCCCCCCTTTTCTTTTAAAAATTTGCAAATCTTTTGAAATTTGAAAAAAATTGCAATTTTAAGAGACTAATATCTCAGCTGGGGAACAAGATAAAAATCGGAACCTTCGTTTCATAATATGATAATATTATACACAAAAAATCTCGAGTTTGAGAATTAACCACAAAGGAAAACTTATGTTCCAATGGGTGTATGTGTAGTATTTAAATTAATTAATATGTTGTTTCATTGTATGCACATGTAAAATAAAATTATGTTACTTTAGGGTTACAGAATTTTAAATGAAAACTAAAGTAGTAAAGAAATATATATGACATTCTGATGGGTAAATCACAGAACAAACAGACAGAACTAAACTAAGAGCATGAGTGAGAGGTTGTTTTAGAAACAATAGAATAAAGGAGAGCATGAGAGAGAGGTTGTTTTAGAAACAATAGAATAAAGGAGAGCATGAGAGAGAACTGTCAGATTTGTTCATAAGTTATGAGTGAAAGTATCAGAGCAGTGTGGGAGGACTGAAGGTTTAAAAAATGCAATATAATGTAATCTAATGTGGGTGAATTTGGAGAAGAGTGTCATAAGTATGTAATATCTAATGATATCGAATTGATTATGGAATTCTGTGCTCCAGCTGTTAAAATATATGCAAGTACCACAAGATCAAGTTATTTTTAAATTACTACCATATTTACAGTAACTCTTGTTCTGACGCAAAAAAATCCATAAAAAGTTATAACTAAAAGACTTCGAAAAACAAAAGTGGAATATTTATCAAAAGAAAAAAACTACTCGGTAGATCCTATTCCTGGAAAATCTCTGTGTGCTACTTGCAGACTGACTGTAATACAGGAAGAAAGTAAAGGTGATAAAGATGAGGTTTTTGTGCCTCCATTTGAACATTAGGACATTTTGTATGTAACTTGTTCAAATTTAGATGTATCTCCTGTTTCTAAAATCAGATATCTTAATTCTGAAAAAAGACTAATGGCAATTCAAACAAAGTTAGGCAAGCTATCCCAAAGACTGAAAACAAGACTCTTTTGAAGAGGTAGGAGACCTAATTCCTGATGAACAGTTGACACAAAATCTTCACTCCCTACCATTTGCTGAAGAATATGAAGCACTCAATAAAATGCTGAAGCAAAAATGTAAGACAGCAGAGAAAAAAGAAAAGGCATAAATATTAAGTTTATTGCCAGAATCTTGGTCATGGAAAAAAGTACTTAATTTGAAGTTTCTGAACATTTAGTAAAAGTCACTAAGGCCGACGGAAGGAATATTGCCAGACCTAGGAAAAAAAGACATTCTGTAAAAAATATTAATGAAGACACAGTCAGGAAGATTGTAGATGTTTATACTGATGGAGAAAACACCGGGATTCTTCCTGGTAAAAAAAGATAGTGTATTTGTCCGAGTTGATGGGGTTAACGTACACAAACAGAAACAGTTGTTACTTTGCAACCTGAATGAACTGTATGCACATTGTACAATTTAGGGAATCCCACCCAAAATGTAAAATTCTGTGAGTTTAGGCCTAAATGGTGCGTAGTCACTGGTGCATCAGGGAGACTGTGTGTGTGTTCATACCACCAAAATATTAAATTAATGATAGCTGTAGATCACAAAGATCTTCTTCAGATGCTTGTCTTTGACCTAAACCGTTATGTGTACCGACTGCCCAGGTGCCCCAAGAACAAGACTGAGAAGAAAACCCTGACTGCATGAGCTACAAACTGACCGGGCTCAGTTGGTTTGTCATAAAACCAAGAGAAGGGTGTTTTGAATATCTAGCAGAAAAACTCAACTCTCTAAAGAAACACCACTTTGTATCCAAAGTACAGTCAAGTTTTATTAAGGAAAAGAAAAAGAGCCTGCTAGATACAGAATGCATTGTTTTGGCCGATGTTTCTGAAAACTTTTATTTTGTAATTCAAGACGAAATACAATGTTTTCATTGGGTGAACAAACAAACTTCTGTTTATCCCTTCGATTACTTTCGTTATAATAGTAAACAAAGTGAATTGAAGAGCAGAAGTTTTTGTGTCATCAGTGATCACCTTAAGCTCACCATCATTACAGTCCATGCATTAGATTAATGATATCAAGACTACTGCACCTTAAGACAAACTTGGGCCTTCAAGCAGAGTGGTGCTTTGTGCTACCAGCCACAGGAAAAACACTTGTGATGGGTTACCAGATCACAACTGACAATTAAATATTGATTCCAGAGGATGTGTTTCAATTTTGGGGTAAAAACCTTCTTGGCATTAAATATATCTATGTTACAAATGAAGAAGTTGTCAAAAATGGAAATGAATTGGAAAAGTGATTTTAAAATTGCTTGCCAATCCCTGAAACTTGGTCATAACATATCTATAAACGACACAACACTTCAACTTCAGATTACTTTGAGGAAGTAAAAGTATCAAAAGTTTCTTCATTCTTCCTCCNAAAAAAAAGCATAATTTTGTGTGTGTATATGAATGGCAATGGTATCTTAGGGTTATTGAGGAAGTGACAATCGAAATAATTACTTCAAACTTCATTTTTACAAGCCAGCAGAGCCAAGAACTTCTTTCAAGATTTCAAGAGATGACAAAACCGGGGTGCAGAGAATTTTAAGAAATATCACGCCAATGAACTTTCAACTATGACTGGTCGTACGCACAACATCAGCTCTAAATTGTGCAGAGAAATCTCTCCACTCTTTGCGAAATACCAAACTAAGTGTGTTAATAAGGTAACTAGCGGTGGTCGGTCAGCACATATTTGTATCAGCGGGCATTACAAAACTACACTCTGGCACAGGCATTTCATTTTGCAAACAACTTTGTAACAGGGCTATTAAATTTTAAATTATAAATTTAACAGTCTAATTTAATTTTTTTTAAAAGATATAAAAAACTTTGTCACAGGCCTATTAAATTTTAAATTACAAGTTAAAACAGTCACAAAATGCAAAATAGCTGTTTCCTATTTAATGTTAATTTGATACGTACTTTTCTATTTATATCCTAACAAATCTGGCTAGTAATAATAAATCAAAGAAATTTAAAGAAAACTAATTTAAATTAAGTTTTCACAAGCATAGGGCCTAAAAATCTCAATGTGAAAATGTTGAATTGGGTATATTGTTGGCATTGACAGAGAAAATTAAATCATTGGAATCTTGATTTCGCTATGTTGTAGACTTGTAACCTTTGAGAAACGTTATCGTAGTTTTGTTGAAAGCAAACACAATAATTTACAAATTAATAAAAAATAATACTAACCTTTGTTTAGTATTAGTTGAATTGAAATAATGCAACTATGAATATCAGTTAAACACTATTTTTGTCAAAGTTTGAATTAGAAGCTAGTGCTAACATGGTATTATACACTTACCAAGTTCTCGAGATGCTCAATCGAAATACGGGCATAAAAATACCAGACATTCCAGGATTTTTAGATGCCCGATTCATTGCCCCAAATTTCGGGTGCCCGGCCACCCCTAGTAAAGTGTAATATTCATCAAACACTATTAGAATGTGTTATTACGACATGTTATCCAAAAATATCAATCCCCCTCCCCACCTCCAGGTGTTGAGAATAAAATATAGGGTGTATAAGGCCAATCTTGCATATTTTTATAATAGCAAGTAAACAACTTGGCACAGTTGAAATTGTGTTCAGAAATGGCATGCCTGATGGCTCTTTAATTTATGGAAGTCAATAATGTTTTACACTTTCTCTCTAAAAGTACTGTAATTACGATAGCATCGCCCAAGTATGAAAAAGTGAGAAGTAAATTCTGCACATCATTAGTCTTTACATATTTTATATAATACCAAACATTATGTAGTTTCTTTATTTCGGGGCTTCGGGGATGCCTTGACATTCTTAATATTTTACAACCTATTTAAAAAAAATACTGTCAAGATCGGTTGACAATCTTCATGGACCAAATAAAATTATTTGCACTGGAACTTTTAAACAAGCAGGAACAGAAGACTTTTGAAATTTAAAAGAAATGTCTTTCCAATCACAAGGAGAAAGAAAAAATATATCCTAACGCACTATTTCTGCAGTTTTGCGAAGTTATATGCCCTCATCTTCAATTGATTCTCTCACTTGTTTCCAATGCCTCCAGTTGAGGGCAAGCTCTTAGTAGTCGTTCCTTGAGTCGAGTTGAGTGCACACTGACAGTGTCACCAAGTTCATCAAATCAGACATTGTGCTCAAAACTTCCCATGAAACTATCAATGTAAGCGAAACACCGACAGAGCAAGCTCATCTTGTTGATGAACACCAGCGTTCATTTTTCCTGCACTTAGTGATCTTTCCCTGTTGTAGAATTTAGCGAGACATTGAGGGTGATATTCAGCTTCTATTGCAGGTGAATCATGAACAGATAGTTTCGATAGTACTGTTCTGTCCCCAAGTTATGTAGCAAGCTTTTTTTACTCTGTTGCTTGTTTTCAGGGTTTCAAATTTTGAGAGAGTAGAACCTTTACCCGCCCCTAAGTCACAAAATAAAAAGTCCATAGTTACAAACTGAATTATTAACTTTATGGGTTTTAATGGGTGATGAATCAATACTCTCTGTAGTATCCCTTCTTCTCTTGTCAATAACGTTCTTCAATTTTGATCTAGCAAATTTTAAATGACAACTTTAGTGCCTTGATGCCTGATTAGTAACTAACAGTTTCGTCAATTCGTCAACATCAGACAAAGTGGATGTTGGCACATTCAAGTCTACAGGGATGCATTCTAATTCATGGAACTTGCATACAATTAAGAGAATCTCTTGTAAATTTCTATTCTATCATTCCTATCAGATCTGATGGGACATCTAATACCCTCAGCTGTAATACTTTGGCAAATAGTACATTTATCCCAGTCCATAACAAGATTCCCTGTAGGGTTTGAGTCAGGGACATCTGCTGGATGTTTCACTTTTGTATTCAGCATCTTGCTTAACAAAATGCAGCTATTCCTTTAGAACACAAAATACGGATTGAAAGGGGGGGAGAGAGACAGAGAAAGTTTAGTTGGCACATAATGTTGTCTCATTTTCCTACCAAGCAGTAACACTCACGTTGTTGAAATGTATCTGTTAACTGTACAGCGATAGGCCTATTACACAGAGAAAAAATATATATTTAGTTTAAAAGGAGCTCGAACTACAATGGGAAAAATCTTGCAACAATTTTCCTTAGTGGATCTCCTGATCACACTAAATGCACTAGAATGCACTCCAATGAAGGCAAATAAGTAAAATACAATAGTTATAAGTCCATACTTGGGTTATAAACTACGTCTTGCTGATTTATTCAGCAAGATCATTGTCGCATATCTGGTTACTGCCACACAAAAACAGGATACGAACTGCCAGTTCTCAACTATGTATCGAACACGCAAGAGTCTTGTCACCACCTGCACAGCGACGATGCTTCCGCGTCCTAACCTTCACTAATTCACTGTGACATGCATCTGTAGCTATCCTTCCGTTCCCACACTCAAATTACAGTAGAAGCCTACATACCACCAACAAATTGGTGGCAGAACTTTAAAGCTCAGAGCTATCCGACACGGAAAAATAATTGTAAACAATGCTGCTTTACTTTTTCCAGTTCAGTGCTTTTACGGTAACAATACACAATGGTGTATTGTACCTAAACTAGGATAGCATTCTGTTAAATACCCAACATTGTTAATTAAGACACTTTGGGCTGGGGGCAAGAAAAGTGGCGAGGGGGGAGTGTTAGAGAAGCAAGTAAGCAAATCGTAGTGCCACCCACTTCCCCACACACCTGGTTACAACAGCAAAAAAAAGTGTAGTTGTAAAATCACGTGTTTAAAGAATATTTCACTTCACAGTGAAACAACAATATACAACATAAAATGCTTCATATCTTGGTAACGGTTATTCTTACACAAAATATGCAAAAGAACATTTTTACATTTTTGTTGGAAATTAAATTCTCCTTGACATTTATATTTTTGTCATATAAGCAGCTGTTTTCAAAGAAAAGGTGAAAAACTGATTGTTCTTTCTTTTGCCAAGGGGTGTACTGGCCTCCTTCGGGGGGGGGGGGTTCCGAAGGGCACCGTCCCTAATATCACTCAGGAGTGTCCAATTATTAACAATACCAAGTGGCTTGCTTTTATCATAAAGTGCAAGGTCAGGGCAATTGGTTTGGACTATTAGTTTTTTGGAAACTGTGGCGCAAATTTTCATCACTTTGGCCTTAAATGATCTCTTCCTGGAGACCAGCAATGCCTGAAAAGTGTTCAGGAAAGTCTTCAACATCAATATAAAATGAATTGTGCACCCAATTTTATTAATATTTGGCCATATCTTTAGTAATGTAGCAATTGGATTAACGATTTAATGTGAACATGGTTTTACATTGAGGGGTTCAACTTAGTAAGCTCTGCAAATTTATCTGAAATTTAGGGTGGGCTAGTTTCAATATCCACTTTTCGTTAGAGAACTGGGAAATCAAAGGATGATTCTTTTCAGACAAAAATAAATCAATTTCCTTGTGTAGGACTACACCTCTTTGTAATACATTTCCTCGAGACAACCATCTGACCTCAGAATGAAACATCATATATCCTCTTGTTAAGTAACCTTGCTTATATAAAATTGACAGCCGGAACAACCTTTTTCATTGCAATATCCAACAGCTTTTTAGAAGTAAGATTTTCCCTATGGAAAAGGCAATGAAACACTTTTACCTGCACTGTAATCCTGGTGTGCCCCAAGGCAAAACTTGTATTGAAAAGATTAGTCCGTTAAATAAAAAATGTCTTCCATTTCATTACAGTAAAACCTTGGATTGGAGCATAATTCGTTTCGTAAACGTGTTCGTAATACAAAGCACTTGTATATCAAAGTGAATTTCCCCCATAAGAAATAATGGAAACTCAGATGATTCGTCCCACAACCCAAAAATATTTAACCTAAAAATGATTAATACCTTTTTTATTTTCGTTATTTAAATGTAACTGTACTGTAATCAAATTTATTAATTAAATTTAATGGTGGCTGGTGTGAGGTGGACGAGAGAGATAGGAGGAGGTGTGTTATTGCTTAGGTCGACTTTCACTGTCACTAATGAAATCACTGCTATATGTTGGTTTACTGGAATATTTTTCTTTTTGTGCGACCTTTAACAAAGAACCTATCCAATTACACTGCTCGGCAGACAAAGTGTAACCATAGTACTACTCGTGTTGCAAGATATCGCTCGTTTATCAAGTTAAAATTTATTGAAAATTTTTGCTCGTCTTACAAAACACTCGCAAACCAAGTTACTCGCAATCCAAGGTTTTACTGTACTCCAGTATAACATAGCGTATGTAAGGTATGAGTTGAGCGTCGTCATTTATATCGGTTGTTTCATCCAGTTGTGGACTAATCTGACCACTAGTTTGATGGCTCATATCACTTGTCTTTTAATATCAATTGTTTTAGATTTCCATCAGCACAGGTCATGCGAATCATGTCTATTGATGCAGGTTTTACCAAATTCTCTTCAATGGATGTGGTTCCCTTTGTTTTGCAACTTGGTAAGAAGTAAAAGTGGCTGGTTGGATAGAATAAATAGCCTTATTTCCAGTGTCAGGGCATTGTTTTGTCGGCTGCTTTTCTTTAGTAACTAAAACGCTATGCAGGGCTCAAACTCCATATTCACTTCTACTTTAGGGACTTGAGGGTATTTTCAGGTCAAAAAAGGGACCTCATAAAAACTATGGGAACAACAAAAATATCTCTCAAAGAATGTTTTGTTGTTTCTAGTAAAAAAATCCTACCACTAAACCTGTTGAGGTTAGCCAAAAAAAATTTTAAACTCTTTTCAATGCATATTAATTCATTAAGTTGATGTTTTAGCTTCTATTTAAATCTTATTTCAATTTTTAATTTTATTGATTATTTTAGCCATATTAAATGACCAAAAATAAGGTTTTTTGATCTGACCCTGGATGGGATATGGCTAATTTTTATTCATAGTCAAAATACAAAAATATAAAGAGTACTTTTATTCCTCTACTCGTTATCATTTCTTTTTCTTATCGACCTTAAATATTACATATTACATTTAACTTTGGTCCTTTTACATACATTTTTACATACATTTTTACATACATTTCTTTCTTGGCAGAACCTTATAAAGTGATGTTATTAGAGAAAATGCTTTCTTTTTTTTTTGCTCCCTTTGCGTATATGAATGTCTCTTTATTGGCCTTGTTATCTTTGAGTTTTAAAACAGTATATCCTTCCAATAGGCCAGATCTTCAAATATTTTTTTTTTCTTTTTAGCACATATGTAATACATGATGATGTTTGTCGGCTGCACTCTTTTTTATGTACTTCTTTTTTTCACTTTCTATTAATGTTTCTTCTTTTGCCCGTTCTCTTTCTTTCTCATCTTCCTTAAGTTTCTTTTCTCTCAGCTGGTTCTCCTCTAAGTAATGGTGATAACTACTTCTTGCTTTTCTTCCAAAGGTATTGTGCTTTTTTGTGATTGTAACAGATGCAGGTTTATTACCATAAAACTTCAAGGTGTCTATGACATTCAATTGTACATTCAAAGCTCTTTCTTTCCTGGCAGCTGTCTTCTGTGTGATCACATCTCCAGATGTTGAAAAGCCTCTCTCAACATTGTCATTACCATTAGGCAATTACTTCCTTGTATTTTGTGTCATTAATTACATTATTTACTTCAATAAACTTATTTATATAATGTTTCAAGGTCCTAATCATCTTACACTCATTGATCAGGCAGTTTGTATGGACATTCTTGCCACTCTCACTGCTGGTTGCGTTCCAAGAGATTAGTATCCTTCAAAAATATACATAAACAGAACAATAACAGAACGGTCTCGGGATAGAAAACACACAAGAAGTGACCAAGAGTGAGATGTACAGGAAAGAAGAATGGTACAACTACGACAAGAAATTGAATACATACCAACCAAAGAGGAAAGAATATAGGTCAACAAAATAAAACTGACCCATGGGAAAGGCAGTTTAACATCTGGCCTAAATTGCTGTGCAAAAAAATTATACCGGTAAACATACAAATTTATATAGATTACTAAAAAAGAAAAATTATACACCCATTTTCAGGGTCTTAAGGGACCAATTAAGAGCCCAGCACTATGGTTAGTTTTGAGGTGCCCTGTTAACTTGTCCTTCTTTATTGGCTCATTACTGAGTACTTTGCCACAGTGTCACAGCGCCTGAGTCATTGTTGTTTGATTTGGGAGAAATGTGAAACCTTCCTTTGTCTTTATACTGATGGCTCATATTTGGGGGCTATGTAAATCAAAAAATTATAAAACCACAAATGTCTGGTTGGTACTCTGATAGATAAAATCTCAACACTGACAAAATATCACCTACCAAAAACACAACGGCTTAATGTTCACACATTAGCATAAAGCACGACGACGATAGACTGTGTCTATTACTACAGCGCAGGTGAAATGAACACAGCAGTGCTCAAGTCAGTGAGTCGTCTAGTTGAGGAGGAGTGGGGCAGTCGACCAGTATTGAGGAGGACCTCTTCCCTGTTCACTAAAAACAATTGCTACCAGTACTATTCAATATGCTGTTTGTAAAAACAAGTTATAACTTTAAATTAATTGCTTTAGTTAACATATTTTTTAATTTTATATCTGTCTTTCAAGAAGCTATGGCGACCCATCCTCTAAGCCAGGGAGGGCGACTCATAAGTTAAGAACCTCTAAGCCAGAGTATCTCAAATTTTCTAATAAATGGCGCTGTGTATATGTTCAAGGGTTATATTGCCTTCAAAAATGTTAACCAATAACCAAATGTGTGTTAAATATGTACTTATTATTTCATTTCACTTCACTTGTTTATTTTAGTAGAGTGAGTACACATACTTCAAGTAGTTTGAGCTTCATATAGTTATCTTGGTGATGGCTTACAGCTTTTGTGGCAGGCTGTGATGTAATGTGTCTTTATTGCAACTTGATTTCTTAACGAACTTAACCAATACCGGCATATTCTCACACCATTCAGTTTAATACTTCCTTTATTTCCCATATATCCCGGGTTTTCTACCAATAATTATATTTTAATTTATTTGAACTATTTAAGGTGCACTTCCTTAACCGACTGATTATATCAGCACACAAGAATGTCTATGAGCGAGAGCCAAAGGACCTACCAATTTCCAGGAAAGGTACTCTCACGTACCTTTTAGGGTTCTTTTTACCTGCCACAACCTACATGGGACTGATGACTCGACTTACTTTTCCTCTGAACAGAGGCTTCGGAATAGGGTGGTCTTAAGCTCCCCCTCTGTCTCCCCCGTTTCTCTAGTGGGGGAGCTGAAACTATCTTAAGCATTCCCCAATAATATTCAAAACACTGTCACTCTCAACTACAAAATGGTCCCATCTTCCCCTTTCGTCCCCTTTCAAGTTGGTTTGGAAAGACTTTGCAAATCTTTACATTGTATAATATAGGATAGACAGGTGAGCTATACTTTATTCATATTACGTTAAGTTGAGACAATCTCCAAGTTCTAGGGAAATGCCTGTGTATTGCTATCCTTGTGTGTACGGGTGTAAGACTAGAAACTCCATTAAATAGTATTTCCTATTGAGTCATTTACAATAGAGAAAGGATGTTAGAGTGAATATTATTTTATGGAGTTGTGTCAAATATACTAATTATATAGGTAGGTAGTCCATTTACATTATTTATTGAGATAAAATTGTTAACATCATCTGTGTTTTCTTTAATTTTTATTTTGGCATCGCGTCTGACTACTTGTTCTAGTTATACACTTATGCACTAATTACGCCAATGGTTTTAGGGATTAGGAAGGCAGTATTTAGAGGAGGTGTATCCACATTTGGTAGGAGGCAGAGTAGAAAACCACTCTCAGTGCACCCGACCGAGATTCGTCATTGGCATTCTAATCTACCGGAAGTAGCGCCTTTAACCATGCGGCCACAGAAGCTGGTAATATTTAATTATCAGGCTTACATGTTTTAGTAGGATTATTAACGACCTTGTTATCAAAGTTACATTAATATATTCACGCATAAAGTAACAAGATCTTTGCTAGATAGCATATGTGGTGTAACTGGGGTAAGATGAGTACGGGAGGGGTATTACACCAACTCCTGCAGTAAATTTTTCGCCCTTGAATGTATTTGACTCCCTCTGATCTTGAAGGATTTGGAGGTCTTGCATCAAAATAAATTTTAAAAACAACTACTGTATAAATTTGGGTTAAAACTTGTATATTTATTCCAAAACTATAAAAGGTGTTTTAGTTGAATTGAATGACAGTTTCTTTATCTTGACCACCAGCCAATCAACTGTTGAGTGACTCAGGATCAATTCAAAATGTGATAGCTACAGGTGGTTGTTTTATGAAGATCAATTCAAAATGTGATAGCTACAGGTGGTTGTTTTATGAAGATCAATTCAAAATGTGATAGCTACAAGTGGTTGTTTTATGAGGATCAATTCAAAATGTGATAGCTACA
>CABFWB010003785.1:0-42876 GCA_902151455.1 Timema bartmani | reverse complement strand
CACTAAACCAAGAAAATACGATCATGCAAAAATTATTCAAACAAAGCTGCTTACAAATATTTAACTTTTAACTGGCGTTAAATTGTACTAAATGATAGAGAAATGTGTTTATTGTAATACAATGAAAACCGTTTTATTCTAAGTCTTCCCACATTTCAATGACAAGCTCAGTTTGTTTCATGCAGTGATCTTTAAATTATTTTTTAAAACTTAAATTTAAGTTGGCTGGGTGGATATGAATAAACTATAAACCATGTAAGTGAATTTATCTGTACAGTAGTAAAAATCTGATTAAAATATGTATAATAGTTTTCTTAGTAATCGCATACAGAGAAGTCGTCTTAGAAACCGGCCTCGCTCATCTCTCATGGTGATCCATCCCCTTAATTAGTACAAAGGAGTATAATCTGAACAATTAGTAAGACATTGAAAAGAAAAGTATCTATCACATATTCTCTGGTTCTGCAAATACTCGGTGGACGCTTGAAAATTCTTGTATTCTGTACTTTACCCACATAACGTTATTGCAAACTATCTATTGTTGATATTTCCTCCACTTACCTTCCTCGAAAAGAAATCCACCAAACAGTAAAAACTACTATTAACTGTAAATACTTTGACAGACTTACTAACTAAAATTCTTTGTTTAGAAATGAACTCTTGCTGAATTTTAAGTTTCTGACACTTGCCTGTGAAGTTTGTGAACTTCTGTGCTATTATTTTTATTGTAAACCTAATATCTAAAATTATCTGGTGAACTTTAATCAAGCTTGTTATATAATTTATAACACATTTTAATTGCAAGTATATTTTGTAGTTAATTTAATGTATTGATTGTTTCAGTTATCTACTCAGGCTGCTCATGAGCAACTTCAGCGGCAGATGTTACTGGAGGGACAGAGGTTCCCCCATCCCTCCTTGGTCGCCCAGCATGAAGAGTACATAAGGTATTATTTACTGTAGAATGTGGAGGACCTTCAAGATGTTAACAGAACATCATCTCACTTATGTTTGTTAAATCCTGTTTTACAGACAACAACGAGAGCGTGAAATGAAAGTTCGTGCTCTGGAAGAAGCAGCGAGAGGATCAAGACCTTAGGAAGAACTCACGGAAACTTACAATTAAGATAGTTATAAGATGGTAAAAACATTGGAAACTTCTGTGTAACTGTATTTTTTAAATAATAAATATTTTTATTGTAAAGATAACTTTGTTTTAAATTAGAAAACTCATTTTTAAAACCAATCGTGTACTTGTCTGTGGTGCTGGTAGTGTGAATCAACCCACAGGGCTAATGGGAAAAGAGAAAGAAAAACTGTTCCTTTTAATTTTTCTCGACCCCTCAGAGATCTTCAGTTTTTTTTACAATCACAATACTTTATCTCGGAGGATTCTTCTTTCCAAAAACATTAAAACCTACTAATTATATTTCCATTGTATGAAGGTGATAGAACTGAATGTAGTAGATTTGAAAGAAGCAAAGAGCGTAAAGTATCTGGGTAGCGTGATTGAGTCAACGGGTGCAGCAGAAAGATAGGGTGAGACGAGGGCAGCAGAGAGAAGTTTTCTACAGGTGTGTAAGAGACCTACTGTGGAAAATAGAACACTTCATACCCATACTGACGTATGCAGTGAAAACGGGGATAAAAGAGAAACAAGGATTAGGAACCAAGATGTAAGGTCAAGAGTTGGGGTACAAGGGGTACATGACACATGACATGGACACGTAGGAGGATGGAAGGGGAGAGGATTCCAAGAAGATGAATGTAGGGAAGTGACCGCAAGGGAGACCAAGGAACAGATAGCAGCAAGTATGTAAGTATGAGTAGCAGAGTGGAAGATAGTGCAAGAGGAAGAATAACGGAAGGACAGAGGGAGATGGAGGCATTTTACTTTTCATTACACTTATTGCATCGTTCAGAGTATCCACATTTAAAAAAAGTTAATACATACAAATAACAAAATAAAGTTAGGCTTTTTTATTCCACATATTTCAATAAATGAATATAAAACCATGTTTATTAACAGCCCAGTACCATCAAGAGCTTTATATCTCTCTGAGTTGCCCTGTTTGGACATTACCTTGAGAATCATCTTCCTTCCTAATGAATCGACCTCCAAGCCTCTCTGCAAACATCTCCTGTTTACCTTCCCCTCAACTGATCCTCCCCACCCACACACCCAACAACTTTTATTTTCTACACAAAGTCACTCATAGCTTGAAGATATTGATGTAGTCAGTTCAAGTCAAGTGTGAGAGAGAGAGAGAGTGTTTACTTATATCTTCATCCCCCTTTAACCGGGCTGTTCCAATTTGGACCAAAACGAAAGTGCTGCAGTCTCTTGGAAAAAGTTTGTCATTAGTCGTCTGTGCACAGCTTTAAAAATGTTATGCAAAAAGTATAAAATAAAGAGTTTGACCTTTGATAGCTTGTGAACTATATTGATTTGAAATCATTGAAACGCTATTGATCGCTTGTAATTAATTATACACTTGTTAAAATTATGCAATAAAATGTTCATAGTCATATGAAGCTTAATCTAATAGTTATGATTGGTTAGAGTGCAACAAGGTAGAAATAGAAACATAAAAGTATACTACACCTTTATTCATTTTTACTATTCTATGTAAATAAAAAATATTTAAAATGTTACTACATTAAAAACACCAGAAACGAAAAAAATGTAATTGTTTCTAGTTTTTTAGGAGATTAAATAGATGTTTATTTTCTGTTTAGGTAGGATAGTAAAGTGCGTCTAAGGTATTGAGTTTCAATCCCAAATATTTAAGTAAAGTATGAAATTATTATCTTTGAATAACATAGCTATAAATAAAATAATATACACTAGCTTGCCAGAGCAAAGACTGTTGCTATGCCTTACACATAACCAAAACTACACTTTCTATACTTTTTAATGTAGTTATTATCGGATGATTTGAATGAAAGAAAAATTCTGGGAGCCAGAGGTAGAGGACACGGTGCATTGGCAGTCAAAAGGAAGAGACCTGTCTTATGACAGAACACTAATAATAACTGTTATAGCTAATGAGTAGTGTTATTAGACATAATTTAAAAACTAACAAATTCAAGAGGTATAAATAATTTAGACAAATAAAAATTGTTTTAGTTGTAATAGCAAATTAATAAATATTATAATATAAAACATTTTTATTAAATTAGAATAAAATGGCTTAAGTAAGAATTATTTCATACACATATTGAATCTTGAAACTGTGAATAAATCATAAAATCGCTGCCCTTTATCAGCAGTTCCCAATGAGTGCTCGACGAAACATCTGCAAGTGTTGCGCAAAGAGATTGTATATATAAATAAATAAAATAAATGTGACACGATCTCAAAACTGTGAATTTGTGTGGCCATGAACTGTATATAGGTAAGTATTGAATATAAATTATTTGGCTCTTGCAGCATACTGTGAAGCAGTGTACATATTAATTACACTGGTCAACAAAGGTTTTGCCCCAGAGAAGATAAAGGGTGATCCAAATGTAATTTTATCCACTGATTCCAAAACTGGTCTTAGAATTTTCCTATCACATATAGTTTTAAAGTTATTCCCACTTTAAGCTTATAAAATGCAGGAATGGTTAGCAATCGCAGTTAAGTTGACAGAACGGCCCCCCCTATCCACCGCTCTATGTCAAACCCTTCAAACCTCTATTTTCAACACCAAGCTTTTCGAGGCCATGTTATTGACCTACTTTGGACATGACCAGTCAGATTTTGTATTGCTTATTGTCTAAGTCAGCTCAGCACTCCTGGGAAGTTGGTGGTCAATTTTTTCTGTAAACATCTAATGCTGTGTGTTTCTTTATTATAAACTGTTACCTATGTAGTTCATGTTTGTGTAGCTCAGTATACATTTTATAGTGTTTATAGTACCAAGTGGCAAAATGCCTAGAAATTGTGCCAATCATCCGGACTTTTTGCTACATTTGTGGTGAGGTAACATTAAAAAATTGCAAACGTGGTTTTACTCCACTGACTAAGAAGTGCTTTAAGTTTACTTTGGATGCAAAATCATTGAGCAATTTGTTTTGTGGTGTCACTTGCGTCCAACTCCTCGCTAGTTGGTCAAAGGGTTCTCAGCACATGAATTTTTCTGTTCCAGTGATTTGGTGGAAACCAAAAGATCATTCTACAGATTGTTAAAAACATTTCAGGTTTTAGTTTTAAATCAGAGCACACTGTGACATATCTTTATTTACCATCTGCCACGAGGCCTGCACCTCACAGTGAACAGCTGCCTGTGCCAAACCCTCCAGAAAAGTCCACACTAGGTGATGATGAAAAGGAGGAAGAGCCTGTAGTGCATAGTGATAGTGATAGTGATGTAAGGTTTGAAACACATGTACTCGCTCAAGGTGAGCTCACTTATCTTGTCTGAGATTTTAACCTATTTAAAGGGCAAGCTGAATTGTTAAAGAGTCCAGATTGAAAGGCTATAATCTCCTCTACAGAGAAACAAAAGTATGTGTTTTTAGAGAAAGGCATACTGAATTAAGGATTTCTTTTCTCTTGAAGAATGAATTGTAGCGTAGAAATAAGAAAGAGGCTAAGTTCCAAAATCACAATCTAGAGTTATTGTAATAAAACTGCTGCAAGTACATATTTTCTGTTATACACAATTTAATATTATATTTTAACAATACATCACATTAAATTTAAATCAAAGAATAACTATTTTTTAAAAGATATTAAAAAAAGAATAAATTGAAAAGCGCTAAGTAATGTACAAAAGGGATATGTACCAAATCTTAGAGATCATTCTGACACTTTTCCTAAAATAAAAATCACTCCATAAAGATTTATTTTCAGTTGCTAAACATTGCCAAACCTAATTTATTTAGCATGAGAACAAATTGAAACACAAAAAGTATCTCTCTATATCACGTTCAAATTAAATTTAAGCATAAGGATTATTTAAAAAAAATAACAATAAGATAAGTAATATCATCAATAAGATACAAGTCCTACATACTAAACCTTAAAAATCATATTGACACTTTTTCTAACATTAAAACACTATTAAAGATATTTTTCAGTTGTCAAGCATTGCCAATCCAAAGTTATTTAGCATCGGAACAAAATGACACATAAAAAGGTCTCTTTTCAGCAGGTAAGTAGTCAACCATAGCCATCAAATCCTTATTTTACTCAGCGGTTATTTTGTTTGGTTTATTTATGGAAACAAACTGAGCATTTTGAATGTCTGCTATAGATTTTCCTTTCTTCAGTACACATATTTGCTTCCAATCTTCTGCTTCGTTGAATGTTTCTTTCACAAGTACTACACCAGGAAATTTGGCATCAACGTGTAACCCAGCTGCTTGGATATCCAAGAAATAGTTTTCCTCCATATTCACCACTGTAAAAGGCTGGATTTTCTTTGCAGAAATCATAACTTCTTTTAGGTCAGAGGGAACAAATGCTTTCATAACATGTTTATGTTTTTCTATTAATGCAAATTCCCTTCACACTGTGTCCACTCACTAAAAACTTGTGTTCAAGAATGTTAAATAAGCCAACTGAAATAAGAAATAGATACACAAAGATTATCATTCGATTCTTGTTCTGTCCTGTACAGTTATCACTTCACACTAATAGATGTTTCTTGTGTGTAATTCCCGTATTTAACACTCTTAAAAGACAGGACGCAATTTCATTACCTCCTCTGTTTGCAAGTCCCTCATACCACAAACACATGGATTAGTTTATGTTGTCGCTAAAGCTAATGCAAAAGTTGAAGCAACTTAGTTATCTCCTGTAAAACATTTCCGAGTGTGTTAGTGTAGTCACAAAAATAACTTGTTGCAAGTCCATTGAAATGCAATGTGTACCCAACAACTTTTATTTTCTACACAAAGTCACTCATAGCTTGAAGATATTGATGTAGTCAGTTCAAGTCAAGTGTGAGAGAGAGAGAGAGTGTTTACTTATATCTTCATCCCCCTTTAACCGGGCTGTTCCAATTTGGACCAAAACGAAAGTGCTGCAGTCTCTTGGAAAAAGTTTGTCATTAGTCGTCTGTGCACAGCTTTAAAAATGTTATGCAAAAAGTATAAAATAAAGAGTTTGACCTTTGATAGCTTGTGAACTATATTGATTTGAAATCATTGAAACGCTATTGATCGCTTGTAATTAATTATACACTTGTTAAAATTATGCAATAAAATGTTCATAGTCATATGAAGCTTAATCTAATAGTTATGATTGGTTAGAGTGCAACAAGGTAGAAATAGAAACATAAAAGTATACTACACCTTTATTCATTTTTACTATTCTATGTAAATAAAAAATATTTAAAATGTTACTACATTAAAAACACCAGAAACGAAAAAAATGTAATTGTTTCTAGTTTTTTAGGAGATTAAATAGATGTTTATTTTCTGTTTAGGTAGGATAGTAAAGTGCGTCTAAGGTATTGAGTTTCAATCCCAAATATTTAAGTAAAGTATGAAATTATTATCTTTGAATAACATAGCTATAAATAAAATAATATACACTAGCTTGCCAGAGCAAAGACTGTTGCTATGCCTTACACATAACCAAAACTACACTTTCTATACTTTTTAATGTAGTTATTATCGGATGATTTGAATGAAAGAAAAATTCTGGGAGCCAGAGGTAGAGGACACGGTGCATTGGCAGTCAAAAGGAAGAGACCTGTCTTATGACAGAACACTAATAATAACTGTTATAGCTAATGAGTAGTGTTATTAGACATAATTTAAAAACTAACAAATTCAAGAGGTATAAATAATTTAGACAAATAAAAATTGTTTTAGTTGTAATAGCAAATTAATAAATATTATAATATAAAACATTTTTATTAAATTAGAATAAAATGGCTTAAGTAAGAATTATTTCATACACATATTGAATCTTGAAACTGTGAATAAATCATAAAATCGCTGCCCTTTATCAGCAGTTCCCAATGAGTGCTCGACGAAACATCTGCAAGTGTTGCGCAAAGAGATTGTATATATAAATAAATAAAATAAATGTGACACGATCTCAAAACTGTGAATTTGTGTGGCCATGAACTGTATATAGGTAAGTATTGAATATAAATTATTTGGCTCTTGCAGCATACTGTGAAGCAGTGTACATATTAATTACACTGGTCAACAAAGGTTTTGCCCCAGAGAAGATAAAGGGTGATCCAAATGTAATTTTATCCACTGATTCCAAAACTGGTCTTAGAATTTTCCTATCACATATAGTTTTAAAGTTATTCCCACTTTAAGCTTATAAAATGCAGGAATGGTTAGCAATCGCAGTTAAGTTGACAGAACGGCCCCCCCTATCCACCGCTCTATGTCAAACCCTTCAAACCTCTATTTTCAACACCAAGCTTTTCGAGGCCATGTTATTGACCTACTTTGGACATGACCAGTCAGATTTTGTATTGCTTATTGTCTAAGTCAGCTCAGCACTCCTGGGAAGTTGGTGGTCAATTTTTTCTGTAAACATCTAATGCTGTGTGTTTCTTTATTATAAACTGTTACCTATGTAGTTCATGTTTGTGTAGCTCAGTATACATTTTATAGTGTTTATAGTACCAAGTGGCAAAATGCCTAGAAATTGTGCCAATCATCCGGACTTTTTGCTACATTTGTGGTGAGGTAACATTAAAAAATTGCAAACGTGGTTTTACTCCACTGACTAAGAAGTGCTTTAAGTTTACTTTGGATGCAAAATCATTGAGCAATTTGTTTTGTGGTGTCACTTGCGTCCAACTCCTCGCTAGTTGGTCAAAGGGTTCTCAGCACATGAATTTTTCTGTTCCAGTGATTTGGTGGAAACCAAAAGATCATTCTACAGATTGTTAAAAACATTTCAGGTTTTAGTTTTAAATCAGAGCACACTGTGACATATCTTTATTTACCATCTGCCACGAGGCCTGCACCTCACAGTGAACAGCTGCCTGTGCCAAACCCTCCAGAAAAGTCCACACTAGGTGATGATGAAAAGGAGGAAGAGCCTGTAGTGCATAGTGATAGTGATAGTGATGTAAGGTTTGAAACACATGTACTCGCTCAAGGTGAGCTCACTTATCTTGTCTGAGATTTTAACCTATTTAAAGGGCAAGCTGAATTGTTAAAGAGTCCAGATTGAAAGGCTATAATCTCCTCTACAGAGAAACAAAAGTATGTGTTTTTAGAGAAAGGCATACTGAATTAAGGATTTCTTTTCTCTTGAAGAATGAATTGTAGCGTAGAAATAAGAAAGAGGCTAAGTTCCAAAATCACAATCTAGAGTTATTGTAATAAAACTGCTGCAAGTACATATTTTCTGTTATACACAATTTAATATTATATTTTAACAATACATCACATTAAATTTAAATCAAAGAATAACTATTTTTTAAAAGATATTAAAAAAAGAATAAATTGAAAAGCGCTAAGTAATGTACAAAAGGGATATGTACCAAATCTTAGAGATCATTCTGACACTTTTCCTAAAATAAAAATCACTCCATAAAGATTTATTTTCAGTTGCTAAACATTGCCAAACCTAATTTATTTAGCATGAGAACAAATTGAAACACAAAAAGTATCTCTCTATATCACGTTCAAATTAAATTTAAGCATAAGGATTATTTAAAAAAAATAACAATAAGATAAGTAATATCATCAATAAGATACAAGTCCTACATACTAAACCTTAAAAATCATATTGACACTTTTTCTAACATTAAAACACTATTAAAGATATTTTTCAGTTGTCAAGCATTGCCAATCCAAAGTTATTTAGCATCGGAACAAAATGACACATAAAAAGGTCTCTTTTCAGCAGGTAAGTAGTCAACCATAGCCATCAAATCCTTATTTTACTCAGCGGTTATTTTGTTTGGTTTATTTATGGAAACAAACTGAGCATTTTGAATGTCTGCTATAGATTTTCCTTTCTTCAGTACACATATTTGCTTCCAATCTTCTGCTTCGTTGAATGTTTCTTTCACAAGTACTACACCAGGAAATTTGGCATCAACGTGTAACCCAGCTGCTTGGATATCCAAGAAATAGTTTTCCTCCATATTCACCACTGTAAAAGGCTGGATTTTCTTTGCAGAAATCATAACTTCTTTTAGGTCAGAGGGAACAAATGCTTTCATAACATGTTTATGTTTTTCTATTAATGCAAATTCCCTTCACACTGTGTCCACTCACTAAAAACTTGTGTTCAAGAATGTTAAATAAGCCAACTGAAATAAGAAATAGATACACAAAGATTATCATTCGATTCTTGTTCTGTCCTGTACAGTTATCACTTCACACTAATAGATGTTTCTTGTGTGTAATTCCCGTATTTAACACTCTTAAAAGACAGGACGCAATTTCATTACCTCCTCTGTTTGCAAGTCCCTCATACCACAAACACATGGATTAGTTTATGTTGTCGCTAAAGCTAATGCAAAAGTTGAAGCAACTTAGTTATCTCCTGTAAAACATTTCCGAGTGTGTTAGTGTAGTCACAAAAATAACTTGTTGCAAGTCCATTGAAATGCAATGTGCTTTACCACTTGATATCTGGGAAGCAGCAGCATCGTTCTTCATGCAATTTGTGGCTTTTTCTGCTTTCCTGTGGTAGAGTTTAAGAGAAGTTTTGCTTCCAGGACTACCGTTTCAAGGCTGACGGAATGATAAGCTTGGAAAATATTTCAGAAAGATTTTACTGTAAAATCTATAGCTCACTGTATTGTTGAGAAATTTTTCATTGAAAGCACCGTGGAGCCTACTAACATTCAGATACTCTTTACTAAATATAGCTCAAGTGTGGTGACTCTCGTCCCGTGGTATTGACTGCACATGTTCCTTTATTCTCACCACATCTTCGTCTGTATACTTTGAAGCGTTGTATGCCTTCCTGTTGTCAATGTAGGTTGTTGATCCAGATTTCTTATGTTTTATTAAAACTTCTATTTGTTTATTAATAGCAAAAATATGCATGAATGTGTTTCGGCAAACTTAACTACATCTCCTTTTCCATTAGAAACACAGAATGATGGCGTGGATTGGCGTCGGCTCTGAGAAGGGTCATCATATTTACCATGTCGCCGCCTCTGAACATTTTTTATTGTTATAAGTCCCATTAAATACGTTCCTTGTGTATGCCTGTCTTGTTTGTAAAAGTTTTCAAAAATTTGTAGCTTTATAGTGCTGTCGAGATCTTCACATTTGAAGATGTATTTGCATATTCTCTAAAACCAATAATGAAAACATTTTCACTTAAACATCGAAAATAAATAAAATTATAGCAAGCAAGCTAGGTAACTGACATAAGATTGACTACGGTATATAGGTATGTTACATAGTCATGTTTGGATGTAAGCCAATTTGCAATGTGAAAATCACAAAGTATTTACCTCAGATGAAGGTGGTGATTTTGCAGGTACTTTCTTAATCTTGTATGTGAAGCATGGTAAAAACAGTTAATTTTATATTACTAATATTCATATTAAAACAAAAGAGAATTGATATGTAGATTCACTAGCCCTATCTATTGAGAATTACAAGTATTAGGATGTATTCTAGTCATGTAACATAACCCCTTTATTATTAAAATCAGCCTGGAGTTACCACCTACCCTATCTTTTGGGAGAAATAGTTGCTACTATACATTTTATGGCACTTAGCGCTTTTCAAAGGTTGTTGGAAATGGCATTTACCACCTTTTTATGGAATAAAATAAAATAATACTTTTTGGCACTTAACCCCTTTTTTATTTCCACGCTACAATATTCATAATCTTAAAACCCTAGCATAGCTCACTTTCTAATCGTTTGACTTAACTCAAATAAATATTTAGAGATTTTGGCTCAATTTACCGTAGTAATGTTTTGTATTTTGTGTTTAATAAAGAACTACACTTGTTTAGTATTACTTGCAGACTTTCCTGAGTGTTGCACAACCTTCGACAGATTAACATTTGATGATTGTAATAATTTTGAGATAGAATCCACTGGCAGCAATATACTCGAAAGAATTATAAGAAAATACATTTTTATAGCTTATAAATTTTTGTCTGAATACTTTTGCACTTTAAATTTCCTAATTTTTATTGTCAGTTGAATTATTTGATTTAATGTATGAAATGATGAACTTTATGGAGCACATTAATTTTTAACTGTTATTTTTTAAGTCTATGAAAGTGATTAGAAAAAAGTGCACAAGGTTTTAGACTAATTCAAATAATATTTTGATTTCAAGTGACATAGGTATAGGGTTAAGTATTAAATTAACATTGTGTAAGGCACAATGAACATATTTAGCATTTTTATATTTTGCTTTGCACTCACGTTATATTTCACTCTATGGCTATATTAAGTAGGTACACATTTTAAACATCCAGGGCACAATGTTTTTAAATTATCTTACAGAGGTTTTGTAGTTCCTTCTGCTGAGTGATTTCTTTTTAAAGAAAATGTGAGACATCAAACCAATAAGGTTTTTTTTTACTTATATCTTGACTGATGTCAGAAATGATGGGCAAAATAGATATTTTGTTATATAACTGCATATTTACAACCTAACATTCATTTATAGTATTTTAAAAATATTAAATCTTTTTTATTATTTTTCTAACAGTAGAGGGTGACCTGGTGGTCTAGGGGTAAGGTGTCCAGGGTTCAATCCTTGGTCCCGGTACAGATCCTTCACCTCTGACAAGATGTGTATTAATCACAACTTGTGAATGTGAGGAATGCCAGGCCTCCACCGTGGTTCGGATCCCACGTTAAACTGTAGGTCCTCCATTTCATCTCACAATCACCCTACCATTACACATTAGCGTAAGTGCGTATAACCCGAACGGGTAGTAAGACGCGGTGCTAATATTAATAATAAGCTAATAGTAGTTTTAAGACTAGATCATACAAAAACAAATTTAACAGCAATACGGCTTGGTATGAAGACTTTCGTCATGATCTCTGGAAGGAAGATTACACAAAAGCAAAGGTTAGATTTGCATGAATAACCATTTTCAAGAACTTTTGCTCAACTATTTATTCACCAAATGTTGCTTGCTTCCTACAAAATAGATTTATAAAAATTCAACATAATGCTTCATGATGAATTGTTTCTGTTTAACAATGGCGGAGATGGCAAAAAGGGAAATCAATAAAATATGGAACCTGTAAATTCGACAGAAGAGGAAGTTGTCGTTGAAGAAAAGATATTTTAAGATGGAGATAATGAAAAGATTATTCAAGAAAATGTGGGGCATAAATCCATGACCGAAGGGAAAACCGTTCATGAAGAAATCGGGGAAACATCAACAGGTCTGTAAAGGTAAAACAGCATGGCGAAGAGTGGGAAACCGAAGAACAGGAAAGAAAAAATGACTTGTGGATTCTATCACGTCGGATTAACTCACCAAATAGTTACTATGACAACACTACAGTTGAACGGTGATTCTAATGAGGACCCTCATTTTTGCCATTTTTTCTCAATTGCTTCTGAATATTCAGTCATTCATCTGATGAAGGAAATTCCTCTCTAACTGTACGCAAAGACTATCAAATATGTCTCTGAACCTCAGGATGGAAACGGCAAGTCGAAAAAGAATAAATCCCGAGATGCTAAACCAAATGAGTGTGGGAAAAAAAGCCAGTATTCTCTGGAAATCTGGGAAACTGTATGTTTAAGCATAAAAAAAAATATGCATCCCCCTTGTGGGAAAAAGTGTCAGCTTAAATGTTCAGCGAAAATACAAGATGCCCAAAGAACTGTGTTTATAAAAATACTGAGGACTCAATCTGGCTTGGACTAGCTTATTGGCCCTCAGGCCGGTGTGCCCTCAAGTTTCTTGAGTTTGTGGCCTCGGTCGAGACTCCACCTCCCTCTTGGTGAAAAAAAAATTGATATGATGAAAATAACAAATTTATATTTAAAATTGTATTCAAATAATCAAGACAATGAAGGTGAAATTAAATTTGAGTGAGTATAGATTTAGGTGTTGGGGGATGTTCAGCAACAAGGGGCAATCAGTGCTCAGCGACAGCGGGAGAGAAGGCTGTTTAGTTGTTTTTGCACCTTGAGTGATAGCGTTTGGTGTTGATTTCATGCATGTGTAATTTCTCTGGCCACTATGTAATTTTTCATTACTGAAGTTAGAATTAAGAAAATTAAAGTTATTAGACAACAATAACTATTGCTTAATTATTAAGTTTGGTTAGTAGGCCTTAAAGTTCATACCCACATAACTTTACTGAGACCGTAACACAACTACCTGCCTGGAATAAGTTTTGATCACAACTCTCTCTCTCTCTCTCTCTCTCTCCCCTTCCCCCCCCCTCCCCCCCAAGACAAACCCAGTTTTCTCAAGACAAATGTTGTTGANCTCTCTCTCTCTCTCTCTCCCCCTCCCCCCCAAGACAAACCCAGTTTTCTCAAGACAAATGTTGTTGAGGTTGAGACAGACTATATTTGAATAGTCCAAGGATCCTTGCCACAGATATAGAATATAATACAGTAGGACCTCCATATATCGAATTTATGTATAAAGAAAGTTCTCTATATATCGAATTTATTTCAAGACGAATCAGGAATTACCCCCTATAATGAAGATGGTATAAGAAAAACCAGTGAAAAAAATAGAATGGTGATGTCTCAAGAGAAAGAAGGAAATGTTTGTTCAAGGTCATTGCGAAGCCGATGGGTCGTCTAGAGGGGTGGTATTGTCTCCAACACTCATCACTTAATTACTTTCTAAATATCGATTTTTTTATGAAACCATCGGCTTCGATATATGAAGGCCCGACTGTATCTTGGACAATTTTTCCATTGCTAGATTTTTTATGAAATAAAATTCACTTATCCCATACATTTTTCTTTATTGGCCTACTATATATTTTTTAAATAACCTATGAAATTCACAATATTCGACATTGCCTTGAATCACAAAGGGAAAACCAAAATAATTTTATTTTGGAAGTCCTTGCAATAACCATTAATATTGATTATTAATGAATATTATTGGTTCTATCAGCACTCCTATAGTTATTTTGCAATAAAAAAGTAAACGTTTTTGAGTTCATCATAGTATTTTATGCCCTATGAAAATCCAAGGTCTGCACCATTTTGGAGAGCCCAGTCCTAACCTGGTTTTCCCTCAATAATGTAACAAGACAGTATGATTTAATTTTGAAGAGTATGAGCAGTAATGCTAAAATTTAAATGATTGCATAAATTTTAATAAGTAATTTAATTTTCCACTGACATTTTCTAATAAAATATTTTTTACTGATTTATAAAACTATCCTTCATACTTTTTCACATTTTTTATTTATTTTTTGTATTTTACAAATTTCCCACTTAATTAAAATAAAATTAGAATAAAAGAGTTTATTTATTTATTTACCATTTACATCTTTTTTATTTGTTTCTAGTAATTACAAATTAAAACACATTTTGTTGCTAAAATGAAAAAGTGACATATCTAATTTTTTAATTTTTTTAATGACAGGCTACCATGACTTCCATGCTAGAAAAAAATCAACAACTTTTTCTATGTACATTTCTGTGTAATATTATACTAAGCATTTTTCCCAGTCAAATTTGTTTCTCAACATATTATACCTGCATTTATTATTGATAAGTGCAATTTATTTAGTTTTTTCGATTTTTTGAACAATTGAATTTTTTTTATATTTCAAATGAATATTGAAATTTAATGAACACAAAGCTAATGTGTAACGAGCTACAAGTAACAAGCTCGATCAAATGGGAGAGCACTCACCCTCTGCCCTGTTGAACACTAACACCGGAGCACATGTGCCACGACCCTCTCTCCCTAGCACACAATCCCACAAATACGATTCAACTGTTTGCTCATGAAGGAAGAACATGTGATGGCGACTCTGCAGGCCTAGTCTTTGTTTCCGCTATCTGGACTGTTCTAGCGCTTTCGACTAGTTCCCAGTGTTGTTCTGTCTCCTTCCTTCAGCTCCCTCTGTGGGCATGTCATGGTTACATGCTTGGTTTATATTGTGGTGGTTCGTTTGTATCGTCACTCATTGTATCACTGGCTTACTGAGGTGAGAGTGCCAAATTAAGCTTAGACTTAATTACATTCATCAAAATTCTTTTTCGACTTAAAATGGGGAAATCTCGTCAAAATGATTGGTTCAGACTTATAAACTTTGATTGTTAACTTTGAGATGGGTTTCTTTGGGGTTGCAACGTGGTTAATTTGTAACCACGATTTATTTCTATTTAATTGTTTGAGAAATCAAATCTTTGTTCATAAATGAATCTTTCTTTCTACTTTAGCTTTGAGTCGCGCTCTTGCCTCCTTTCAGTTTAATCGTTTGCATCATTATCAAATGGGGATATTTTGGGGATATTGAATTTAGTTGCATTTTTTTCTTTTAGTATTATGTGAGGAGCACTCACTTGTTGTATGTAACTATGGTTACCTTGGCTGCCTTAAGCGGTGCAAAGGGAAGATGGCCGTCGTAGATTTATGCGGGTTTCGTATGAGTCTATCTCTATGGGATATATTGCTAGACGGGGTACTTAATTCAACTTTGACTCTATTTGATGTTTATTGCGTGCTAACCTATCTGTGGTAGTGAGGCATTTTCTTGTTATTGAACTTTATTTCACGCTACTCAATTACGTCGTAAGACAGAACATTAGCGCAGGAGACGGGCATACATGACTTTGAATTTATTATGTGATTTGGGGATCCTTGTCATTACTGTTCCCGGGGTATTTACGCTATTATTGGCGGGCTTGATTAATATTATTGTCTTTACCTTAGAGTGCTCTGGGAAATGTATATTGAACTAGTGTATATTTATGGGGACGCCTTATTCTATATTAATGTCTTCCGCTTTGGTATATTTTCATATTAATGGAGTAATATGTATACATTAAAGTCTTCCACTTTAAACTCTAGAGTAATATGTTTACATTAAAGTTTTCCCCTTTATATTCTAGTCAATTTCATATTAATGGAGTAAAATGTTTATATTAAAGTCTCTCACTTTAAACTCTAGTCTATTTCCATATTTGCGGAACGTTATGTTTAAATTAAAGTCTCTTACTTAGACTTACTCTAGTTGTTTGGTATCTTTTGAAATTTTATGTTTAACTACAAAGTCTTCAACTTGACTCGCTTTAAGCGATATTACTGCATTTGTAATTTTTATTGTATATCATCCATTTCTCTTATGACAAATAAAATATATATTATTATTCTCTTGTAACTCCTTGATTGTTATTTCTCACGCTTCCACGCAAGTAAAGGTAGTTACAAATGAAATACATTTTGATATATATAAAAAGGTTGTTTTGTTTCGGAGAACCAATAATTACAAAAGACATATTTCCAGCTTGCTGGTTTATTAACTATAGTTTTCAAGTCACACATAAAAACCAGTCTACAATAAACAATCATATTACTCTCCCTGGTAACAGAACAAAAAAACAAATAAAGAGAATCAGTCTCCCCAACTTAACATAATAAAAACACACGGATATTGTATTTTGTACAGCCCACGAAATCCAGCTTGTAGCAGTTGAAACAAACATAGCTGCTTGAAGCTCACTCCACCAAGTGGTGATCACGAGAACTATCACATTCTCACGACAGACAGCTGATCCGAACAAAGTGGTTCGCTGACATCTAATAATGCTTAGAGTTAAAGTGGGCACCTGCCCACTTAAAGTTAGTTAATAAGTCAATCAATAAGTTATGTCCAGCTTTTCATATATATATATATACAATACATATATAAACACAGTATATTACGTGGTGGACTAGACCACACAGCAAAACAACACTATTAAACCTTTTAATACTAGAAACTCCTTAGAGAGGAAGACATATCATTCAGTATGAATAGAAGAAGATACTATAAAATAGAAATTGTAACCCACTAGAAGAGTTACAAATTAGAAAGTTCAGACCCTCAATGGAAGCACAGCTAGAATAATGTCTAGTCCATGAGACACGAAGTTTAATAAACCAAGCTCATCTTTAAGAAAGTATGGTTGCAACCATGTATATTACGTAGATAAATTTAGAAACTCGACTCCAAGAGTCTTAAGGCTATTTGACCATAAAAATTGTATTGCAATATTTTAACAAGAGTATTATAATATGTAAAAAGTTATTGAATGATTTCAAAATATTACAGGTCACGAGTTATAAGGGGTCAAACTTGCTATTTTATGCTTTTTATATGCATGGTGGCCACAGAAATTTCTTTTTCAAATTCCCTGACTTTTCCAGTTGTTCCATACAAATTTTTTAATTTTTCTCTGCTCATGTTTTACCTGTTTATATAACTGTTGGCCACTAAGCATGGATCAATCTTCAATGTTTGAACTGATATTAATTGTCTGTGACCTGCATCGGTGAGCATGTTGACACAGGTGTCAGTCCCAGTGATGGGGAGGTCCAGGCTCAAATGCACATAATTTGTTAAGATTAACAAGGAATGAATAAGAACAGTGAGATATACAATATTGTTGTTGTTTTAGTTTTTTGTTCATTACTCATGCAAGTGAATGCATAATTATATACTTGATTGGATATTTTATCGTGAATTTGATTGAACCCTCTCGGTTCACCTGAACCTAAATAAAGTTTACACACATGTGCATTAGATGACCTTGGTTCAAGTTAAAAAGATAATCAAAGCAACACACTATGTCTGAAGGTTATTATTAGTTCACTTTATCTGTGATTGCCATAATATACAATAATGGAAATGAGTTAACAAAAAGAATATTAATGTTTCTTTTGTTTTGATAAAATAATGATAATGCCTATTTTCCATGTTTCATGGTCAAATTCCCTGACTATTCCAGGTTTGTGGTGTACATGTCATTGTAAAGGTAAAGTAGTTAATATATGAGCAGCCGATATGCAAAACCCGTTAAATCCATAATTTGTCAAAATTGAGATATTGGTATCCATGGACACATTGGTTTTCCTTCTTTTAATTTAACATGGTTTTGTGTTCCAAAACTAGCTACAAATACCTTAAAAATTAAAGAGAAAAGTGGGACCATTGGCAAAACCTGTTAAATCGTTTTAGCTTACAGACTCAAGACCTGTTAAAATCATCCTCATGTTTATATTTGCAAAAGCCTTTATATCTGATTAAAACCGCATGGCCCTTTGAATAAACAAATGAAAAACTAGCTAATTTTTGTTCAGTTGATCTGATGGACCTATTTTTATTTATTTTTATTTCAAAATTAATGTTATAGTGGTTAATAATTAAAGTTTAATGTTGGCTGTATTGCGTTTTTTAGAATTAACTTGGAAAATAGCAGCTGTTGCTATAAAACTATGAGGGAACATTACTTTTTCCTAACCTAGGCTTGCAGTAGCTTTCATACTATAAAGTGTTCAGAGAGAAAAAACAGAAACTGGAAGTAGAACTCAAAGTACACAAGAAAAGGGCTGATATATTTTATGAAAAGCTACGTGAGGGAAATTACCATGAGACAGTTATCAGCTATGATTGTCAGAAGAACTTTATATTGCCAAAAATACCCCTCCGGGAGGCTTATTACCGACGTCAATTCTACTTGTACAAATTTATCATTTGTGAAGGTATTTCAACAATTAATCAAAACAAAGAAAACACTTTTTGCTATGTATGGACAGAAAATCAGTTTTCTAAAGGATCTGTGCAAATCGCATCCGCATTACGTCACAGGTTGTCCGGTTTAGATCTTGATGGAATCACCATAGTCCGTCTGTTTTCTGACGGCTGTAGTGGACAGAATAAAAATAAGACTGTTATATACATGCTTTCATACTGGTTGCTACTAGAGGCTCCCCCACAAGTAAAGGAAGTTGTGATATGCTTCCCGGTCGTGGGCCATTCTTTTATCCCGCCCGATTGGGTATTTGGCAATTTTGAACAAGGCCAAAAGTGTAATTGTCAATCTGGAGGAATATCTGCAGGTTTTTGACAAGTTTTCAACTGTATTTCACCTAGGTACAGATTGTAAAGTGAGCGATTGGAAACTTGCTTCAGATGAAGTGTTGAAAAAGCAAGCTCAGTGGCATTTTCACTTTCAAAAAGCCAAAAAGATTGTTTTTAAACGAAGTAAAACTGGAAAAATTATCCTGGTTCAGGGTAAACTATTTTATAATTTTGAAATTAGTGAGGCTAAAACCCTGTGCAAACAAGGAAAGACTTTTCGAAACACTCAGCTTACTGAGGTACAAAAAGGAGTGACTTTGAAGCCTTCTAAAATCACAGACATTAAACGTCTTCTTACGCTCCACTTTGGTGAGGAGTGGTATGAAAAACCAAGGCTTCAACTTTACAATAACGTTTTTGCTGAGCAAATGAAACCTGTTCATTTTATGCCAGGAAATTTGGAAGAAGAAGAGATGGATTTTGAATTGATAGAAAATGATGCTCTTGAGGAGATTCATTAATTTGTTTTGTGTTGGACTTTTGCGCATTTTTTCTTTCAAGGGTGGACCTTATAACAATGGAAACTAATATTCCTTCATGACCTATAATGCCAACCATACAGACGCAAAACATGTTATTTCCCCTTTACAGATGCAAAACCTGTTAAATCCAAACTTAAAATTAAAATAATTACATTTTTATTGGAGTAATATTATACAGCTTTTGTTTGTTAAACAGAATAATTTTTCTTTAATTGTTGCTAAAAGTTTCTATAAATTATCATTGCCAGGATGGTTGTTATAAGTTTTTTGCTATTACCCAAAAATTCTTTCAAGTGGAGTTAACGGGTTTTGCATATTGGCTACTCATGATGGGCTCAAATTTAGTCTAGCTAGACATGCATATGAAGTGTACATATAGACATATTCATAATATAATTTTATTAATATTCATTATAATTGTAGTAAGTAGAATATGTAAACTATTAATATAAGAAACACATTAAAATATTAAGTACAATTAAGAATTGATAGGTATAAACAACTTTCGTGAAATAATCAAGATAAAAAATTGATAGTGTGTAAGACTTCTTTTATCTAAAAGTAAAAAAATTAATTCACTAAAGTTAAAAGTCAATTACTAAATAAGTATTATAACAGATAAATACTAAATTTGTGAGAAGTCAATGTATTATATAATTTGCTAAGATTTGTATACAATTTTATAAGTTGGTAAGAGAACAAATGTCATTTGATAGTCAAGATTTTTATAGAACTTTAATGAATTAATTTTTTTACTTTTAAATAAAAAAAATTCTTACACACTATCAATTCTTTATCTTGATTATTTCACTAAAGTTGTTATACCTATCAATTCTTAATTTTATTTAAGATTTAAATGTGTTCCTCATATTAATATTTATGATATGTTAAAAAAATATTAATCTATAAGCGATGAAATAATGGTAAAATTATATAATTTTTAATCCTATATAAGTACTTTTCTTTTTATATCCCAATATTTTAATTGTATTTAATTTTGTAGTACACAATGTGGTTATTTCAAATTTGCTTGCTTTTTGATATGATATGACTATTTCATGAAAATTCTTGCTTTGGCTATACTAAACACTTAAAGGATGGTATTCAAGAACGTTTGTGAATGCTTAGTGGACCGATGGTATTGTCCTGAGCATACTTTCACTCCACCTTTTAACCCATGATTACACAAGTAAACCCACACTAGTTTTTCTAACATAGAACTTTTCAAAAGCTTATATTAATTTTGTGTTTATTCAACATAGCTATGTTCATCGCTAAAAATGATGCCTCGAAGTAGGTGATAGCTCCATAACAAACCTATATAAGTGGAGTGCATTATTATTTTTATTATTTGCTAAGAAATAGTAACTACACACTTGTTAAGCGTTGATATGAAACTAAAACATACATTAAACTTCACCATATAGAGTTTTGGTTTGAATCACGGCTTCCGAAAATAATTACTAATGAGATTTCAAGTGAGCAGGTTACCACTGGCTCATTTCACAAACTTGTTGGATAACAGGGCCTATCTACAAGTCATTTATAATCTGATAATGTTGGATGTTCCACTGATTGAAATACTAGTAATTCATATTTAGTCATAAGTAGGACCATCACCTCAGTACATTCAGCCATGTCACAATTTCCGTAGCTTGTAAGCCAGTAAAGTGAAACTCTATCCACAGGACAAATGGTGTGGGTGTTAATTATTGTAATAATAACGTAAAGTTGGCATGATAAATGTTTTAACTAAAATTAAAGCACCTTTGAACATTTGACATTTTTATTCTTATTAAAGTGCTTAGTGATTCGAATATATTTTTTACTAAGCACATATTTTATAAAATATCTAGTTTTTCATACAATAAATACGTTTCGACAGGCTTCATATGTAAACTATTTTAAAATATTAATGCCTATGTAATTTTCTACACTCGAGTAACAACTCCTTGGACAGAGTCCGATCGTAGAATCAATACAGAGTATGACATTGTAAGTGTTGGTAAATGAAGGGAAGAGAAGAAGCAGTTCCTTTAGAAGGTATTTACAAACATGTAAGATAATCTCTAGACAAGCAAGTCAATGTTGGCTTGTCGTCACCCTATGTACAATCACTACCAAGACATCATAGCCTCACAAGGTTTTCCTCTGTCTCGGAAAGGCCTTGAGCAAACTAAGTACTCAGTCAAACGGGAGCTTAGCATGGACAAATCCAGACATAATCCATGAGGATTCTTAGTTCATTAGTATGTAAATGTTAGGCCAAATCCTAACCAGGAAAGCCTTTGTTAGTTACTACTATCATCTCAAATTAAACACTTAAAGGAAATCTAATTTAGGTATAAACAATTGCTAGAGCCACAAGCCCTAATAGCATCTTAAGGATGCTGGGCACTCACAAAACAGAAATTGAAACACAAACCACACCTGGCACTTACTGATTTCCACTAGTTTCCCACCGAGCAAGGTGGGTGCCAACAGCATGACCACAAAGCTAATGTGAAGCAATTGACCTAATTAGGTCCTTAAGATAATACTGTGAATCTCATGTCTTAGAGTCTGGTTATTTTAATACAGCTAGAAATAACAAAGCTAACTAAGCATTGTAATTTAGAGCGTCAATCAGCTCTTCAGGTAAAAGTAGCTCCATGGACTGCTATGCGACTCTAAACTATAATAATTATATTATGAGTTTATAAATCCAAGTACAGGCTCATAATAGGTAAAATAATGTCAGGGTTGCCACTAATTTTTAACAATGAAATTCCCTGACAATTCCAGGTTTTACAGACAAAACTATAATAGTTCCAAGAACCCAATATAATGTGGCAGGAATGATAAGGTAGCTTAGAATAGATGCACAAACATTTGTATGGAGAGGATGGGTAAACCATCCAAGTTCACCTAGCCTAGATTCAAACCTCCACCTTCCTGTCATTACATGCAATGCAAGTAGTCTTTGTCCCAACTCCATAGTTAATGATAGCCACGTTTAGTCATTTACTAAAGATAAAAAACTTTAGGGCCTGGGTCCATCATGAACAAATACATTTACACAAGACATTTTATTTCTAGTTTTAAATAGTGGATGGTTGAAAGGCAAAGCTTTGGACTTCAAAACAAAAACCGTGACACGCATGTCATTTTAGAATTGAGAAACACTCAAATAAATCTGTATTTGAGCATGTGCTAAGGGTCACTAAACTGAAAAAGCAAATTCGTAATGCTTTTGATGTGTTATATAAACAATTTTGCCGTAACATAATAATCAATTAAAACTTTTATTTTAAATCATGTTACAAATGATATATAAAATAATAATAAAGTGCTGTTTTGTGACTATTTTGGAACTAAGAAAACAAACTATCAAATACCCACATGTGTATTACATGTCATATCGAAGGCTGTGAAGACTTTCTCCCAACTAGAACAGCGACCATGGCGCATACACTGATATTTACACATGCCCAGATGTTATTGGATTACATAGTCCCGCAATTTAGCAAGTTCACAAATTACGATCACGATTTTAATTAATTAATAAGCAGAAAAACATTAATGTAAAAATAGGTTGTTAGCAAAATAGTTTAACACTTTTGAAAATTAAACTTTTTATTTTAAAATTCCAGTCATTTTTAGAAAATTTGAGAAATTCCCTGACATTTCCCTGATTTTTCCAGGTCAAACCAAATTCCCTGACATTTCCTCATTTTCCATGTTTTCCAGACGGGGGGCAGCCTTGAATGGTTTTTATTTTTATGGAAGTGCATTATTTTATAAAGAAACAATATTTGTGAAACTTCTACATAGTTAACTAAGTTTCAAAACAATATGTTATTATTTTGTATACTGTATTTAATATAATACTTTATTTAACCTAATAACTAACCTGTTCACTTAAACTCTTTTCTATAATATTAAAATATATAATACTCATATTGTTTTGAATTATAGTTCTATATCTAAGTATAGTCTATAGTTTTTCCTAAGTGCCTCCCTCGCCTTTAATATAAGAAGTTTTTATATTTATCCAATCTGATGTCAAATTGTTTTTACACCTATTTTATATACCAAGAATAGTTTTTTTTTTAAATTATAAAAATTATCAGTGCATTTGTCTAGGCTATCTTCTTACTTATGCCAAATTACAGTTTTGCCTGGTAAGTAATAACAGAGTTACAAAAACGTATTCATGTTTTTTGTAACGAACGTCATGTGGACATTCTTGATGTTAATTGATTAAGAAAGTATGTTTAAACTCACCAAAACTTAAACTTCAGTGAGGTTACTTGCAGATCAAACTTTCAACTTCCATAACATAGCTTCAAACTTATGGAGGGAAATCACTGACTGTATAACCAGTGATTTATAAAACAGCTGTTTTTTACTGTCTCAAACACACCCGCAACATGAACTTCTACCATCAAGAATAAGAAATTTACCCCTAAAATTACAAACTCTTTTTGTGGTTTTGTAAGTTTGGAACATTTTTCGTTCAATTCATATAGTTTTATGACTGGAAAAAAATACTTTGATGTTTTTGGGTGAGGTGCATGTTTGAAAAGAATGGTCGATGTATTATTTGTGTCCCTGCATAAATGTTTTATAAAACAAACCCTGTGCAACCATCTCATGTTAGAAAAACTTGTATAGGCACAATGCATTTTGTAAACATTGAGAAAAAAAACTCTCACATTAGTTTACATATTTTGGTGCAGAAATAGTCAAGTATATAAATTCCCTGACTTTTCCTCAATCTTGCTGTCATGTATACAGCAGCACACATCACCCATACACTTTTATATTTTTATCTACTTGCCAATGTGGAATAAAAATATTCCGCTTGTTTGTCAATCGAGCAAGAGTGTTCAAGGATGAGGGAAATGTATTAGTTGTTGCCTCGCAAGAAATTACAAACACAATGCTAAGCTAAAAATAATAACTTAAATATGTCATTTTTTGGACATTTAAAAAGGAAAATCTTTCAATTTTAAACTATTTTCTATTCACTCTGATAAATAAAAACTTTTATACTAAAGAGTTTTATAAACATTTAACCTAAGTTAAATGTCTGTGTGAATCTATGTATCTAGGACACTTACTTAAATAGCCCTCTTAAATGTAGAATTGTGTTCTCTTGTAAAAAGAACTCAATTGTTATTTGTGTACTTGTGGTTTCCAAGACTGACTCGGCAAAGACTTCTTGACACTTTATCCACTAGTCATAGAGTTTACTCAGCTTGTATAACCTTTAAACTTAGCATGAAAACAGCAGAGAACTATTCTATATAAACCTTCCAATTACTATATTCCAATTACCACCTTAGTAAGAAGATAAAGTGTTTTCGAGGCTAGAAATAGACCCCATTCTTTGATCCAACTTGTGACTTCAATTAATACTATAACATTATTGATTACATGGTCTGTATTTATTAAAAAAAGGTACAAAATTAAAAAGATTAATTGGATATTGGTACTTTTTCTTTTGCACATCTTTAACTTAATTGGTGTTGGTCATAATTATCAGTAGTTTATCCCTTTGCTATAGTACATTGTTTGCAGTGATGTATCGTGTAACTGTGTCTTGCACCACCAGGGAGCAGATCAGTAGTTCCTACATCCTTTGTGTGGGTGCAGCCAGTGGCTGGATTTGTTCACTATTTCTTCACTAACCTCACTCAAACCTCCAACTTCACCATGTGTAAATCACATTAATTTGTCAGACGGAAATCATAAATACATTGCGTTTATTTGTTTCGACAACAAATATTTATATCCATGTTTATTGTATAGTAAGCCTTTATTTCAAAACTTAACCATTTAATTAGTATTAATTATGAATTCATGACCCCAGTACCATACCTAACCATCCACGGAGGTTCCGACACAAGTAACTTCATAATGTCATAGAAAGCAATTATAGTTGTTGATGGATTAAATACACATAACCATCACAACAAGAGTGAGCACATGAAAATAAAGAGGCTTCAAAGCTTTGTATGAATACAATTAATCTCATAGTTTATTATTAGAGGGCAAACGGCAAACATACAAAATAATTCCACAAAGTTATTTAAAATAAGTAAAAGTTTCTACAATGAATTTCTATAATTAAATACCTAATACTGGTAATTATGTCACTTTTCATTACTTCAACACTCAGCTACAGTCTGAAACAGAAAGAATTTTTTAGCAGCTATACCACACTTATAGCAGGTTAGGTTCCAGAACATCGTCTTTCAATTATCGGTGCATGTATTGGACTACAATCATCTTATATGGACATAACAGTTGTAAATAGCACATTTGTAGTTGAATAAACACTGTACACCCTATATTTTGAAAAAGGGTTAAGTGATGGAATCTGATGCAAGTGGTCATGTTGCTGATGTGGTGTATCTGCGGAGCAAGCACCTCAGGGTCGGGCCATGTTGATGGTTAGATTGTGTCATGTTGCTGAGGTGGTGTATCTGCGGAGCAAGCACCTCAGGGTCGGGCCATGTTGATGGTTAGATTGTGTCATGTTGCTGATGTGGTGTATCTGCGGAGCAAGCACCTCAGGGTCGGGCCATGTTGATGGTTAGATTGTGTCATGTTGCTGATGTGGTGTATCTGCGGAGCAAGCACCTCAAGCTCGGGCAATGTTGATGGTTAGATTGTGTCATAAGTGTGAAATGTCATTTGCCTGTAAAGGTTGCTAAAACAATTGTCGTATATTTATTTACACCTAAAGTCATGTGATCTGCAATGTTTACTTTTCATAGATAATATCAACACTTATGAAATAATATTAATAATAAAATCACACGTATTTGTATTTTCTTTTAAGTCCTTTACTAAGAGAATATTACTACATTTGTGTCTGCCTAAAAATAATCTTGAATTGTCTCCAATTTGCACATCTGCAAGAATACTGCCATTCATTCTGAGCCAGATAGTTTTTAAGTTGCTAGTTTTATCAATAGATGAGAAATACATTTCAGATTGTGAAAATTTTATTTTTGATGAAAAAATTGTCTTCGTTCAAACCCTTCCCTTCATTTATTTCTGACCATTCTAATGTATTTAATGATAAAAGCATAAAGTGTTCCATATTATAAAAACTTTACCTACCTTATAATATTTAAATCTCATATTCTGATAAATTATGAAACACATTAATATCCACTAAAACTTGATTGTATTGAAATTATATTATTTTGAAGCTAGCTATTCTTTGTTAAATGACTTGAAGAGTTTTCTTTCTTGAAGAAAAAGTTAAGCTTAGGTTGTGTTTTAGATTGGTTGGAATGAAGTAAATATTTGTGATGGTCTAGTAACTTGCTAGCAGTCAAACTGTCCACTATCCAGGCAGGCCTCACAACATTATACACTTTCAGTTCCTTGACTTTTCTATCAGGAAGGTTTGATGCAACGATGTAACTAGTTTTTAAAGATTTGTACATGTCAACTATTCCACCGTTTGTAATAATACATTTCTTCAATTCATCAAATGGAGGAGCTGCAACATGAAACATTTCATTATAATAATCACTTTGATTGTATCTTATTTTAAGTTAGATTACTATGGGTGAACTAATTTAGTGCAAACGAACGATATAATACCAGTATAGGTTTATAGTATCAACAAAAATTGTCACCCTCATGAAATAAAGTAATGGACCTTAGTTCATACTTGCATAATCTGCAGAAATGTGTTGACCCAAGATGTAAACTAGGAACAGGTGATTGCAAACACGTTTGGTTTATGAGTGAATAAACAAATATGTTATGTTGTTATCATCTCTCACTTCCTATTAGTGAGGGGCACTACCAAAGGAACGCTACTAACCTATTCAATAGTGTAAAAACCATTCAAATTATTTGGTGTTGGAGCTGATCGATAGTTAACCTTACTACTTTGAATGTTTTACTTGTCATATTTACACAAAATATTAGTTTCCTTAAGGTCCACTTTTGGGGAGAAGTACTGTTCTCTTCCTTGCTGATCAAAAGTCATTCTTATGAAATCTAATGTATTTCTCGTTATCCTTATGGAAAATATTCATTGCTCTTAAGGTTATTATTTTAAATAATGAGAAGGCATAGACAACAAAATACGAACAAGAAGAAGAGAGGAAGACCTATGAAATGATCGAGACGAATAGAAACTGGGTATCATAAGATGGCACCATGGCACCCACAGACACTTTTGCGTGTTCCTGCCACTTTTTGACCACAACTGATGAGTTTTTTATTAACATTTTTAATCACCTGTCACTTATCCGAATACTGTTCTCAAGAAGTTGGTGATTGAGAGCTTCCCCCCATTCCCCCTCCCAACCTCATCCAATCCGGCCCTCTCAATCCTCTTTCTCCACGTATTCTCGGGACTACCATTCTAATAGTTTCAAGCTCAAAGGCTTACCTGCTTCCACCTTTTCCCCACAAGATTACTTCCTTTCTCTTAGTCAATATTTTATCTTTGTCCGCCCAGGTTTGTTGACTGACCAATGCACAGAATAACTAAATATTCTATCAAAACCAAAATGGTGGTGAGTAGCTATATCTTTTCTAGTACGTACCATTATTTTGATCTTGTTAAAACTGTAAATTTTATGTTTTTGTTAACTTAGAGGGGGAGGGAGTTAACCCCCCCTCCACCCACCATAAATTTATCTTGAAAATTTAATGGTCCCCGTCGCGTTACCGTTAGTCTTGAATGTGCTTTAAGGTACAAAAAAGTTGAGGACCCCTGGCATAGACCATCATAGCTTGATCTATACCATATAATATATTCTATGCAAATTGCCAGTGAGATCTATATATTACTGGAGGAACATGAATTTTGACCACTCCTCTGTTCCTTCGCTGTGTGACCAATTTCTGAAAAGTGTACCCTTTTCTCAACCCCTGGCACTTGAACCAGTTGTTTATGAAATAGTACTTTTCGCACTTTTGAAGCAGCTCTTCGATACTGTTTACAAGTGATATATAGTGCTGTGACGAGTGATATATTGATAAGGTATGTTTTCAGACTAACGTCTAAAGTGGCGCACCCAGAAATTTACTTTTGGGGGAGGGGAGAGAGGGCTAATAATCAATTTTTGCAATTTATTAAATAAAATGGCATTAACAAAGTGAGAAGGGCGTCATTTCTTAATTGTTCCCGGTGGCATTAACCCTAGTTAAGCTTCTGATGACAACAAATATAATGAAACTGACATGAAGTCGACGTTGAGGATGAACCTTATGATCTTGAGGTAACAGAGGTACATGGTGCTCAAGTCAGAAGATGTATTACTATGGTCTATTTTACGCAAAGAACCAAATATTGTTATTTAATTTAAATAGTTGGTTCTGTAAGGAAAGGGAAGTAATAACCCTTGCCTCAATCTCAAAATCATTTAATTGAGCAATACAAATTTCCTTTAACCAAAACTACATTACACAATGTAATATTAAATAATAAATTAAATTAAATATATATATAAATTAAATAACGTCGACTTCATGTCCTTCAAACACATCTCCTATATCGATGCCAGAACTGTTGATGCAACTATAACATTGCGGGGTGAAATCTCATCTCTTTAGTAAGTATTTGAAACTTTTTTTAAAACACCAAATGTTCGTTTCACTATATTTTGTGCTTAAATGTGAGCGTGGTTGAAGCGCCTTTCTCTTTGGGTTTGTGGCACTAAAACTGGAGTAATTAGGTTCCTATAAAATGCATAACCACTATCGCCTACAAGTAGGCCCCGGCTTCAAATCTGGCAGCGATGAAGCTATTATCCCAAATTCTAGCATCAAGAGTTTAACCCAGCCAGCGACTAACTATATTCATTATTTTCATGTATGCATCACGAATGACCTGAATATTAATCGAGTAAAAGCCTTTTCTATTTCTAAATAGTTCATTATCACGGCCAGGTGGGCAAAGTATTCTGCAATCGATAGCATCTATAGTGTTTGGGAAATCACCAAGCCTATAAAATGCCCTTAGAAAAAACACCGTTCTACTGTTGTAGGCATGTTAATGTAAAGAGGTTTCAGCGCCAACAGACTGTTAACAACATTGTTGAATGCCCTATCTGCTGTTGTTCCATGAACATTCCCTCAGTCACCTGAAACCAATTGATACGTACCTTTACAGAAAATTCGTAGTGCACAAAGAGGCTGGACCCTTGGTGACAGTTCAGAGTTCATGTCTCTATTATAAATGTTCAACCAAAGGTCCAACCATATCAAGAATAGACAACACAGGATTCCTACGCAAACCCAACCGTTCTCTGAACTCACTCTCTGAATTTACCTCAAAGGGGGCTCTCCTTTCTCTAACTATAAGTATTAATGGTTCATGTTCATCTTGTCCACATAGTCCAAATAACACATTTTTCACACAATAGAGTCCACTCAACTGTTCACAATGACACTTTATTTAGAATACTCCCAAACATAATCCTACTGGCCAGTAGGCACTGCTTACTCCTCACCTTATTAGTTTAGTATAATACTCTACACCACCTTACAACTACTCCGAAGATAAGTTTCAAATACTCTAGCAGTAAAACACTCCACAAGTATAAATTTCAATTGAAGTCACTGAATTTTAACTCTTTTAGTAATATACTTAAGTAGTTTTGTTTTGTCTAGGGGTGTGCTCGTCACCCCAAGTGAGGTTAGTAAGCAACAAATTATCATGTTTGTATCACTAAGTTATGCAATATGAGGTTTGTTTGAAATATAGGATGGCATTTTGTTTGATAATCAATTATAAAAAAAGTTATAGTTGGCCCAAACAGCCATTATGCCAATCCCAAACATTTGCTTTCGTTATTTTACCAGAAAATCTCCAAGTGGTCAATATTATTGGTGTGCATATGGTATACTAAACATAATTTTTATGGCATAACCTACTAAATAAAGGTGGTAGTTTAATATTTTAATTTTCTTGCCTAAAGTTTAATTTTTCTAAGTGTGTATGTGACTCACATGTATATCCAACTATGTGAAATGAAAGGCCATTAAATATTCTGGGACCGTCTTCCTTAATATTTGATTCAGCTAGTTGTGCTCGAAGTTTTGCTTTTTTCACTGTCATATACCCGCCCTGGAATCAAACAATACATTTACAAGGTTACAGAAAAGAGAATTCTAGTGAGTGCAAATATTTTATTCACAATTATAAATTTGGGAGTAATTTTATTCTTAGGAAGAAAATTGGTTAAATGTTAGAAACCACTTCAAAATTAGTGTGCCAATAAATGTGCTCTAAACCAATACTGGATGAATTAGGTATAGTTTAAAAGAAGAAATGTACCCACATTTGCGTAGAAAGAGAGTGAAAACTGTAAGAGATAAAACACCTTAAGTCACCTTCTCATGTCCGGGATTCAACTGACCATGTATAATTGTCACATATCACATCATATCATCATCATGTCACATGGCCACAAATTCGGGCTGTTTTATAATAATTAAAATAGGTTTTAAAATATATTGTAGGCCTATCTAAGTATGAGGATTTCTGTTACAAATATAATGATAATGTCAGATTTTATTCAAATCTAAGTTAAATTAGCAAGTATGATAAATTAAGATTGTGCTACAAATGTTGTGTTCAGACTGACAAAGCGCTGAACACCCTTAACTATAAACAATTTATAAAGAGTGTAGTTTCACAGTCAACACTTTTGTTCTTAGTGACACAAAATAAGAGTTCAATTTTCATAATAAGAGACATGAAGAAAGTTTACTAGAATTATTTTCTCATATTAATATGTGATGTGGCCCAGAAAAACATGCTGCAAGTCGCAAAAATCATTTTCTTGGTTTTTATTTCTACCTGAACATTAAAAAAATTACCTCTCTAGCTATAAAATTATCTTTTTTTTTTTATAATATTTCAAACATCAATTTTTATTTTACCAAATTGTGGTAAATGGCAGCCAAGATTTAAGGCAAGGTTTCATATCCCGTGTAATACCTTAGTTAAAGCTAGATTTCTTGTAGTATTATTAGTGTTGTGGTAAAACTGTTTACTACGGTCAAAACCAGTAAACGTTCTGAACTAACAGATGGCGTTGAAATCTAGAAACTGTCAATTTCAACCCGAATTGACATTTTAAGCTCTGCTGAACAATTTCTTCAAGCAACATGTGGCATGTTTTTCTGGGCCGTATCACATATGATTATTTATATTCCGTATGTTATATGTGTCACTTTTCAATTAAATTATCAAATCCAAAAAAATAGAGAAATCCAATTTTCAAAAACTTGCAAAGGGATGACCACTTCAAATAGTTTTAAGAGGACTCTAATTTTCCAAAATTTCCAGGTGAGAACCAGGTTAGTAACATTTCTGGTAAACCACATCCAAGCTCCTTTTTTTTTAATTGACTTCCCTTCCAACCTCCCCCTTCTACACAATACAATTAAGGTTTTACAAACACTGGAGAATATATTTACAAATAAAATAAAAATAGAGTGTAAATTTTAGTGATCGTTAACCGTGAAAAAAAATTGTATTTTATAATCCATCCTCTTTATCGTGTTCTTACTATACATTACAAGAGAGAAAAGCATAAAAAAAGTACTACCCACGAAAAATTAAATCACTTTCAAATAGTTTAGATACTTATCCAGGGTTTAAAATGTTACCATGGAAGGACCCTCAGACCAACCTATTAGTTAAGCCCCCTTTCCTACTTCCAAAGAGCCCCTTACAGTTTTAAAAACTACTGGATTTACTTTCTTGTATTCATACGCAAAGTAGGATGTTTTGTAACTAGGAGTGGTGATTAAAACATTGTATAATCTATTATCAAAATAGGCTTATGGTTTTCTGAATAGAAAAAGAAATTAATCAACATGTATTTAAACTTTAAAATATTCTTGCAAGGCCAACTAGTATAATGATTGGTAGGTTAACCTAAAACTTTGGGAGCTTTTGGCACACAACATTTAGTTTGTGTCCAGTACATACATCAGTAGCGTATTCAGTATTTAAAGTTTGAGATGACTTGACTACCTGATGAAAGCACTCACAGGCATTGACACGAAATAGTGAAGGGTGAATTAGGGGAGATAGAGATACTGTAAAAAATCTTCACATTCCAATATCCATGCCAGAGACTAAATTACTAAATTATATTTGATATAAAGTATCCCATGATGACCTTCCTACCATGTTCTTATTGTACTGAAAGCCATTGATAAAAATACCTGCTTATATTCTGAACAGGTAGTAATACTCGGTGATAAAAAGAAGAGATAAAAGTACAGCATCTAAAGAATAATCACTTCAACATTTCTAACAGCTTCTAGGCTCATTCAGGGTTTGATTCAAATTTTACCAAAGGGGGGTAACACTTTAAAAAAGTAGCACCACGATTCACTAAGTTTTATTTTAATTGTTACGTCGCTGTATATGATTCATTTGTTCACATGTACCGTAAGTATGACATGACACGCGAGAACTGGCATTCAGGTTTAAACTCCGGTATTAATTTTATATATTAATTTAGGTATGGTAGCTTGTATTTATGTAATTTCCCTTTTATGTTTGATTGTGTCTCTTTGGATCAGTTCAGTTGTAACGGAAAGCTGTGAGTTGACTTCAGTGTCAAATCCTTAGGCTGGTTGATGTTGAACATGTTTTAAACAGGACAAAGAGGCATTTGCAAGAAATGGGTTTGCTACAGAAAAAGGTGAAATGTGGTCATTGTAAGTTTCTAAAAATGATATTCTTTGGAATAGAGACCCCTAGTTTGAGGTACACCATGTGCTTGCAGAGTGATATAAGCATGGCCTACAAGCTATCTTGAATAAGGATGGGATTTTGTTTGCTTTGTGTTTTGCTCTTTCTAATCAATTTGCCGTCATTTTTTATCAAGAAAAATATACCCGGTAATTTAACAAAATAGGAATATTGTTTGGAAAAAAAAACTGTGCCTAAAATGTGGAATATTATATTATTTAGGTAAGCCTTCAATCCCCGTTGTTACCATGATAGGGGCCTAAGCTAGTCATTTTTATTTACCAACCTAAATATTTTAATGGCTCATTGTATCTTATGGAATTAACACTTCAGGAAAAGTTTTCTTTTATCTAGAGTAAGAGTAAACGTTCTCCGCCCGAATTAATAATAAAACATATTCTATAACCTAGGGCCTATGATACTTCTGAGCAACGCGTGAATTTTTTTTTTTAGCAGTGTCTTACAACCTGTTTGAGTTATAGCCTACCCATTTGTAGGCCGACTAATTATACCAATGAGTTAGAGATGAGTAAGGTTGAATTTAGAGGAAGTGTAACCACATTTTCATGAAGGGAAAGTGGAAAAACCTTAGGAAAATCCATCCTCGGTAGACCCACCCTGAATTCTGACTCTTTATCTCCCAGTCTAATCCAACACGAGAGTGATGCCTTAGACTATAAGGCCACCGAAGCATGGCTGAATACTTAATGATTGAATACTTAATGAACTTATTAACAAAAAGTGACTTTTATTATAGTTCTTACTGAGAACTTCATGTAATAATACTGGTTGTTAATAAGTTCATTCACCAATCAAATTATTCAACATATGGTTTTAATTATTAACTTGCAATTTTAACATTAATGCTTATGTTATATATTATGTTACATTTTAATATGTTTAGTGTATTTTACCCTATTCAATTGTATTACTTTTGTGTTATTACTTCATTTCACTCTAAATATAAAGTTTAAATAATTTAAATTAACCCTATTCAATTTTACTTTTGTTATTACTTCATTTCACTCTATATATAATGGTTAAATAATTTAATATTAATTACAAACATCCCATTCAATTGTGTTCATATAAAATATGACTTGAACTTAATTCTGACAAATATTTTTATCTGTGTCAAAGTTATTACCTTCAATTCATGATATACTTTTCTTATGTCTGTAATTTAATAATCCTTTTTGGTTATTTCTCTATTCTATTAAACCTCTTGAGATTATTTAGACGTTATTTCAATCATTAACTATTTAAATTATCCCTCCTTACTAAATTACTATGAATATATTTAATACTAATGGCTGAATACGTTCTTGGAGAATTTGCCTAGCGCCATACATGAAATTTGTAGGCCCTAATGCCCAAATATGAGATGAAAGGAGCTGTTCCTTTTTGTCACTGGTCCACGGATCAAATACCTGCTGTAGCAGGTCCGGAGCAACCTTGTTCCTTTATGCTCCAGAGATATTTTGGAGCAGTCGTACAGTAGAAAGGAAGTGGATACGTTGTGTTCTTGTCACAGCGCTGAGATCAGGTCCAGAGCAACCTTACTTATCTATTATAGACCTAGTTTAGAGATGGTTTGGGGAGTCAAAAATGAGTTCTTAGGAGGAAGGCTTTCGTATTATTAAACATTATTTCTACAATACAAACACAGTATGTGATGTATTCTCACCCTAAATTGTTATGTTGATGATTAACATTGAAGGGACGCTCTTGCTGATAAAATGATTTAAGATAAGGGTCAGCCATCTACACTCCCCTGACTGATTTTATCTAGCCCACAAAATATTTAGCAAAAAACAATTTGTTCAAAACATGGACTTAATATCTAATTACTACATGGAGAATGTAAATGTGATTTTATTTTTTATTTTTTTTGCTTTACTTTCTTTCAAATTAGCCAGACTTTTTTTTAAAAACCATATGGCCTGCAATATCAAAAAGGTTGCCAGCCTTTGGTCTCTGGCTTCACTCTCGCACTAGACTGGATTGCCATGACAGGGAGATTAAGGTTCGATTCGGGTTGGGTGCACTGAGGGTGATCTTTCTTAAACGTTTTCAACTCTCATTCCAAACAATGGAATGTGGGTGCACTTCCTCTAGAATCAACCATCTTCATCACTAACACATTGGCGTAGTTAGCATAAATGCGTATAGCCCGAACGGGCACTTGACGCAGTGCTAAAAAAAACTAGGCTGAGTGTAGATACGAATATAGTGACTGTGACAAAAAGGAGCAGGTAAAAGGAAAAGGTCCAGTTGTGGAGCAGTAGCAGATTGCTCCTGCTCCATTAAAGGAGCAGTTTTTCTCATCCCTAGCTTGATGCATATAATTATAAATTAAATTAATACTATAGGTACCTCATCAGCGAATCCATTATCACCCCAATTTCTTTTATTTTTATTGGCCAGCATGATTTCACTATACAAACCACTATATGACTTTTCAATAAAACGCACAGTAGTTTATTACTTATATTTCAAGTATTCATAGGTTTTTAAAATTTCTATTCTCTATTTATACGTTTTATAAAAATCAACCATGAATATAGAGAATAGTCAATAGAGTTTATATGATGTAAAATGTGATTTAATATTAGTTTTTAACTCAGCCACATTTGCGCTACTATTTTCATTGTAATCTATAATCGTATCCTTAGCCTCGTAAAACGTTTAGGTATTATCATAAAGTTTAAAATCTCTTCAGGATATTTTTAAAGTTTAGCGGGGATATAATGTATTACAACAGAATCCTATTTAGGTATACATATCTGGGTTAGTTTTTGACCAAAACGCGTTTAACTTCGTTATTAAGTTTCCACGGCTATTTTTTATGAAAACCTTACAATATAATTTATAAAAGCTAATCAACACTTTAAAGTTGGCTGCAAATTTTTTTTAAAAAACCTCATAGACACACAGCTTATACGTCTGAAAATTTGGTTATTTTCACAATTGTTATGTTCTACTACTAAAAACAAATAACTTTGTTCATAAAGTGGAAATATGGTAGGGATATAGAATAATTAGGTTAATTGATATTTTGTACTAAGTTTGATTATTATTAACTGTTATAATATAATGTTGGCTTAGTTGTAAAACCACGTAACTGCAATTTGGAATTTATTTTACAGGAGAGAAAAAAACCTTAGTCATTTCGTAGCCCCACGAGATAATAATATATTATGTAATCAGGGAATGTCTTTTTATCATAATAAAATATTTAGAAACACTATCACCATGAATTTTATGGGCAACAAAAGTTATTTTTAATATAAAATTTATCTACGTGATGTGAAAATGACTAAGGCTGGAGCTACGAATTTTCTGTTTGGAGTTACATGATTTGTTATAAACATTAATCTTATTCATTTGAAGTTATATATGTTTTTATATAATTTGAATGACAAAATTGGTGTAAAACACGATTAAATTATTCACAAAACTACTCCTTTATTTTTCTTTACAATATAATACACATTTCCTAAATTATAATATAACTGCTACAACACAGTTTGGCTTGAAATATTCATTTGAAAAAACACTCAAAGTCAATAATTAAACTAGAAATTTAAATCATCAGTCACTGTGTAACTAGTGTAGTACTCACTTTCCACATGGAATATTATCATAGAAAGCATGAAAATCTAAAAGTAAATTATTTGTTAACTCTTGCAAGTGATCAAAATTGGATCGTTTGATCTTAAGTCTTTCTTTGTATAATTTAATAAAGTCAAACAGACCAATTTCAGAAGATTCGTTCAAATCAGTTTTAGTGTTGAGCTCTTTTCTAGACCTCCTTGTGAGTGGTTTAGACTTTGTATTTTCACGAAGGACATAAGCAGGAAATACTTTATACTCACTATAGAAATCTAATTTGTAATATATAGTTCCATTTACAGAAAACCCATTGATCTCTATAATATATCTGGATGTATATACACATGCATATTCCAAGGACAAAAGCGTGACGCTCAAGTGTATCGTCTGCTACACTGAGGGGGGGACAGATTTAACGGTTTCTTTAAATGTTCTTATACGAAAACATGTCTATGATGAATAAAAATGTTATTATTTAAAATAGCGAAGTATTATATCACACTTTCCTGAAGAAACATTTACATTAAAGGATATACAATCCAGTTTTACAAGCAATACTGTACAAATACGAATAAAACCTTAGATATTTCAATTTTTATGTAGTTATCATCAATGTTGTTTACAGTCTGCCACGAATACACTGATATTTAAAGTTGGTTATTAGCTTGTAAATTGGTTTCAGAAACCATATTATATTGAAAGCTCGATAAATATAATGAACAAGGTATCTTAAAACTTGACTACATTTGTTTGAATGACAAACTTTAAATAGTTGCCATACATTCAAACTATCACTTAGGTTATAGGCGTGTGGAAATATTATAATAATAATACCTGTTTTTTTAAAGTTGGCTCATATCTTTCAGAAACCATATTATGTGGAAATTTCGACCACTATAATGAAACAAGTCAGCTAAAAACTGTATTACATTTGTTTGAATGACACACTTTGTGTTGAAGTCTTACGTTCAAATGATAATTTAGGTTATTGGCTTGTAGGAAGTACAGTATCTACTAAACCCTGATTTTAATAATAATCCCAATCTGTAAGGCTTTATTTCGTACCAGAATACTATCATATATATAATATGTTGTAGGATGAACGGCAAATTAGAACAGAAGTATAAATTTCCTTCTGGAAGCTCTTTTATCCTAACTAAACACAACTAAAGGGTAGTATTCTGGTACGAGATAAAGCCTTACAAGTAAGCTTCCTTCAAAAATCATCGTACATATTAGGCTACATCAACTTATTTAAAGAAAAAACTAACCAGTTTTGAACTTTTATATGCTCTTCAAAGCTTTAACTAACATATGTATTTTATTTAACCACTCACACATTGATGTATCTTATATATTCAATCAAATTAATGAACTATGTCAAAATGCCACATTGCCTTGTATGGGGGAAAGAGAGGAAGAGATACCCGAAAGTTTCTTTCTCTCCTACACAATGGTATGCAGACAGCTCGAAAATTTCAGCCACAGATGTTCATCCAGTTATATTAAAGAGATCAATGAGAAAACCTAAGATACAGCGATACTTTGGATCTCCAATGTTTGTTCCTGACCGAATGAATTTGAATGGCATTGCTTTATTGTTATCTTTGATCAGGGTAATTAACTATGCACTCCATTTGGGTGTGCCCTTTTTCTAAATACTTTTGTACAATACAAATGTTGTGTTTCTTAGCTGCATGTAGTAACGCACTAGCCAAAATTCCACACCTATTTTGTTGCAGCCATCACTATCAAATATTATTTGTTTACCTTTTTTACGAAGAGGCATCTCTGAGTCAATGAAATGAGATATTATGCTGGACACAAGAACATACGTATTCCCTAAGGATGGTTGGGGCAGAGGTCCTTCAAAGTCCACAAAAACCTTTTCCCAGGTGAGTCGAGCTACATCGGTCGAATGGAGCCTGACTTTAGAGTTGTGGGCAGATTTAGCCTTCTGGCAACCCTCACATTGCCTGAACTGTTCCTTGACTTCTTTGACATTTCTGGCCAAAAGAGCTCGTTGGAAACTTGCCCAGGCTAGCACCGGCTACAGAACTATGAAAATATCGCATCAAAATAAGGCTAATTACAGCCAGGACAAAGATCGTTCCTCCCTTACCCTTATTATTGAAAACTACTAGAAGAGCCTTGTAAAGGGAATATTAACTCACATATTTTCCTCGTTGGATCCTATCCATCATGTCCGAGCCTGACAGGTCATTTTTATGATGTTCATGGATTAAAATAAATTATTCGGAATGGAACGAATCGCATACATAGGCTGAACAACTTCCTCTGCCCCAACAGGCTCACGGTCTTCCACCATCCGGGACAGAGCATCGACCATCACATTATTTCTAACCGGGATATGATGAGTAGAAAATTTATATTTGGACGGCCACTAAACCCACCTACCAATCTTACCTAATTTGCTTAGGATGGTGCCACATCCACTACAGTGCCATGTTATCAGTGTACAGTTCAAACTCTCGCTGTTACAAATAATCCGAAAACTTATCTACACCAAACACGCCAGCAAGGAATTTCTTCACACTGAGACAGAGTCTTGCTGGCAAATGCCACAGGATGAACACCATCAGAGGCTCTTTGGGACAATACAGTGCCTAAGGCAACAGAGGAAGCGTCAATATGAAAGAGAAATGAACGCGATTAGTCCAGCATGTGAAGAATTTCGGTACTGATTAATTTGTTCTTAAGTGCCTTGAATGCCTGGGATTGTTCCTCACCCCGAATGTCATGTCCTTCTTCTTCAACGCATTCAAGGGCGCAGAAATTTCCGAGGAGTGCGGTACCTGGCGTAATAGGCATACATTCCCACCTTTCAAGTTTTTGGGTTGGGGTACTCAATGATAGGTTGGGTCAACCAGCATATTTCCGTCTGAAATACATAACCCGTTTATAAGTCAAAGAATATGTGGTCAAGAACACAACTTAAGGTTTGACCACCGATACTAGAGCCCAGGCAGACGTGGTTGAACTCATAGAGTTGCCAAGGGTAACAAATGCCGTGTACTTATTGGAACGCTAAGTGAGCATTCATCGCAAGAAACTGTTATTCAGGTCAATAAGGGTTAGGACTATACGCTTAAGCCCCTAAGTGTTGAAAGGCACTCTCAATGCTCGGCATTGGATCTTTTTGTTTATTTTACGATATTAAACTATGAGTCTGTGTCCCTGGTGTAAGTGACTGTCTGACTGCGCCATCTATCTTGACTCAACGGTACATGGACCAGGCAGTGTTGAAGGTTGCCATCTGTTGGAAGAAAAGGGAACTTCTTGGTGGAAGGATCTTCCCCCCCAACCCCAATACTTTTGTCACCAACTCCAGCCAGAGACTACGTTTTGACTAGAGTAGTTTTATTTAGGAGAATGTTCCTATTTTGATAAATAATAAACTTTGATTAATGTTTTAGTTTACCTAACTAACTTAATTTACCTATTTTAACCTACCTCGGCATACCTACCTTAATCTACCTTAACTATCTACCTACCTACCTTAACGTACCTAACTTCCTTAACCTACCTAACATACTAGTTACCTATTTTAACCTACCTACTTTAACCTAATTAACATTCTTACCTACCTACTATATCTTACCTACCTTAAACTAACAACCTACCTACCTACCTACATACCTTACCTACCTATATTAACCTACCCAATCTACCTACCTATCTACCTTAATATATTTAAATTAACCTACCTAACCTACCTTCCTACCTTAACCTACCTAATCTACCTAACCTACCTACCTAGCATAAGCTACCCATATTAACCTACCTAACCTACCTTAACCTACCTACCTTAACCTACCTAACCTACTTGAACCTACTTTAACCTACTTTAACACACTTTAACACATTTTAACCTATTTAACCTACTTTAACCTACTTAACATACATGCATACATGCCTACACGATTACACGCTTTCACGCTTGCTTGCTTGCACGCTTGCTTGTTACACACTTGCTACCTTGCACGATTGCTAGCTTGCACGCTTGCTTGCACGCACGCTTGCACGCTTGCTTGCACGCACGATCGCTTGCTTGCACGCACATACGCAAGCTTGCACGCACGCACGCTTGCACGCTCCCTTGCTTGCACGCTCACTTGCTTGCACGCTCACTTGCTTGCACGCACATACGCAAGCTTGCACGCACGCACGCAAGCACGCTTGCTTGTACGCACGCACGCTTGCACGCTCCCTTGCTTGCACGCTCACTTGCTTGCACGCTCACTTGCTTGCACGCACGCTTGCACAAACGCACGCACGTTTGCTTGCACGCACGCATGTTTGCTTAACGCACGCTAGCTTGCTTGCACACACGCACGCTTGATTGCTTGCACGCACGCACGCACGCACGCACGCACGCTTGCTCACATGCACCTACCTAATCTAATTAAGCTACTTACCTAATTTAACATACCTAACCTACCTAACCTCCCTTAACCTACCTTAATATACCTAAACCACCTTACCTACCTTAACCTAACTAATTTATCCTTCCTTATTCTACCTACCATATCCTTCCTACCCTACCTTCACCTACCTATTTACAATAACCTATAAAATCAAACTAATCTCCCTTAAACTACCTACCTACCTTGACCTACCTAACCTACCCAACCTACCTTAAATTACCTACATACCTTAACCTACCTAACCTACACTAATCTACCTACCTACTTTAACCTACCTAATCTTCCTAAGCTAACTTAAACTGCCTAACTTAAACTGCCTAACCTACCTTACCTACCTAACCTAGATAACCTACTTTAACTTAACTACCCACATTAAACTACCGAACTAACCCAATCATACCTTAACCTACCTACCTTAACCTACCTAAACTACCTACATAGCTTAACACACCTACCTACTTTAACCTACCTACCTACTTTAACCTACCTATCTAATTTAATCTAATTACCTCCTTTAGCCTACTTACCTACCTCAAGCTACCTACTTGAAACTACCTAATTTACATCTTTACCTTAACCAACCTAACCTACCTTCCTACTTAAACCTACTTACTTTAACCTACATAAACTACCTACCTAAACTTACATAACCTACTTACCTGCCTTAACTTACAAACCTTAAGCAAACTTACATGCCTACCTACCTTAACCTACATAAATTAACCTCCCTACTTTAACCTACCTAACCTACTTACTTGTCTAGATTAACCTTCTTTCTTTTACTTAAACCCTATGCATGACTTATTTGGTGCTGACTGACAGTTCACAGCTGACAGCTGACGGCTTTGAAACGTTACCAGATAAAATTATTAATCCCTACGTTGAACCATATGATCTACAAAAAACATGTGTTTAATAGCTGTAACTTCTGACAGTCAAAATTTAGGTATATACCTAAATGTTGAGTGTCAGAAGTCAGCTCTGAGCTGTCAGTCAGCACCAAATAAGTCGTGGAGCTACTGTACCTTACCTAAATATCTACTTTCACATACCTAACTTACCCTTCCTAACCTACTTACCTACCTTAACTTCGTACCTTAATCTACCTTACCTACCTATCTAGCTTAACCAACCAACTTTAACCTACCTAACCAACTTACTTATCTTAACCAACCTAACATAACCTACTTAACATACATAGCTACCTTAACCTACGTATCTTAACTTACATATTTTACTTATCTACCTACATTAACCTACCTACTGTAACATATATAGCCTAACTACCTACCTACCTTAACCTACTTACCTTAACCACTGGACCTAACTACTCCACATCCACAATAACAGTTCAGTCTCGTACCTTAACCTACATAACCTACGTACCTACCTAAATTACCAACCTACCTACCTTAAACTATCAACCTTGGACTAACAAACATACCCTAACTTACCTACCTTAAAATAATTAACCTACCTAACCAACATACCTAAAACCTTTAATTACCTACCTACTTTAACCTACCATCTGTACATACCTAATCTACATACCTACGTACGCTTGCTTGCACGCACGCACGCACGCTTGCACGCACGCTTGC